>BSBM01000445.1:17145000-17450000 GCA_027924585.1 Larix kaempferi | reverse complement strand
CTTCATGAACATCTCCATCATCATCATCATCATATTCATCACCATCACCATCATCATCAACATCTTCATCATCATCACCATCATCATCATCCTCAACATTTTCATCATCATTGTCATCTCTAGGTTCCTCATCAACATCTACATCATCATCATCTTCTTCATCATCATCATCTTCATCACCATCACCATCACCATCATCATCAACATCTTCATCGTCATCACCACCACCACCATCATCAACATCTCCACCACCATCATCATCATCATCATCTTATATCCTCCTCTTCATCATCATTGACATCTCCTCCTTCCCCATCAACATCTCCATCATCGTCATCTTCTTCATCACCATCATCATCATCTTCATCACCCTCATCATCATATTTAACATTTCATCGTCATCACCATCATCTTCATCTTCATCAACATCATCATCTTTACAATCTTCATTTGCATAATGATCATCTTCATTGTCATCACCCTCCTCCTCCTCATCATCTTGTGCACTTATGCACTTAAGGATTAATGTTTAGAAGAGGGTCTAAAGGTCTAAATTGATTTTAGATTTACAAAACGCGTACGCGTTATGTAACTACATAACACGTACGCGTTTTGTAGTTCTATAACGCGTACGCGTTGTGTTTACCTAACCTACATGTCTAATGACATGTTAGGCTCGGGTTTTACCATACCAAGTGCTAAGTATTAGAAACATGTTATATTTTTATGTAACGTGAACGAGTTTTCAAAAACTAGGATTGCATCTAAAGTGACCCTCATCTTCTTGCACACACCTCTTGAGCTTTAACACGGTTCTCCTTCAAGATGGGAATAATCTTCCTAGATTGTTCCCAGTGGTCTCTTATTTTTGTAACCTTGATGTTGCTCTATGTGAAACCTTTGTTCATGGAACATTGATCTATGTAAATCAGAATTGTCCTACAATTTAACTTCTTTAGATTCTTTCTTTCATGTTGGTTCAAAACTATATAATGTCTAAGTTTTTCCCTAGCATTTGAAATTCCTTAACAACTTTTGTAATGGTTGGGTAAGTGGCCAATAATATTAATCACTCTGCACCAAAAACCATGCCCATTGCACCAAGCTGTAGGGCATATAATCCAGTTTGCAGTTCAAAATTTTGTATTTGCATCATCACCTTATGCATACTGTTACATACAACAAAGATATTAACCTGATTTATTTTTAAGCATGGAGGATGGGTATGTTTTCTTGCTAAAGGGTTATACTTATTTTCAAGGTTGCAGTATAAAAACTGATATTTGAATGTGATTGCAATTTTTAATAGACTTGCTAACATTTTCTAGAACTTTGAGATTTTTTTTTTGTTTTCTGAAATTTAGGATGTTTTTCCATTTCAAGTTAGTTAGGTGTGCACATTTCCAGTGTGCACCAGGATGACCATTTTAAGTTTAGATCTCATTGCTATGTTTCTGGGTTTATAACATGGCATTTTGGGACTTAAGTTTTGGTTTCATTGGGGAAGCATAATTGAACCATTACCTTGTTTGAGCATGTTACCTCCATGATTTGCAGATCAGATAAGTCCAATCACCAAGCACAAACCCTAGGGTAACTTGATGATACCACCCATTGTCATCTAGGTGGTCGACCTCCTCATTTTAGGGCAACAATTCTCTAGCACAAGGGGGATTCTCTAATAAGATTACAAGTCTGTCCTTGCAATCTTAATATAAAAATCAGTTTTGTAAAAAGAAGATACTTCTATATTTAGGCAATAAAGTGATCATGGAATATCATAGCTAGTGTCTATCCATTGGGAAATGGAATCCAGTTCAGAGAGAGAAGTCTCAAGTGAGATGGAGAAGACATAATTAAGACATGCATTGATGTCCTACAATTAGTTTAAAATAAAGTTCTAGATTCTGCAAGAATAAGTGAGGGCCTTATGTAAGATGGACCATCACAACCATGATATTACTACCAAGTAATAACATGCAACCATGAGATTACTACCAAGTAATAACATGCAACCATGAGCAATAAATAAATTACGATATATGAAACCCTAGATGAAGTAGATTGTGTATGACAACCTTCTAATCGAATGATCAACCAACAATATATCATATCTTCAAATCTAGTTTCACCATGAGATCATGGAGTTTTTCTCCTAATGATGAGCTCGACTAGGAGGCTCGAAACATTGAGATTAAAAATATACAACGGAGTAGGAGTTTTTAAAAAATATACAACACATGTCAGAATCGGATTCCATTTTATCTCAGGCCTCATTGTCATGTCCACTGCACAGATGTGGAATTCAGTTTTATTTTGGGCCACCATGCATGTATGTGTCAAAATATCATAGCTGGTAAGATCCCAACATAGAGAGGGGAAGCATGCTTATATAAATCGCTAAGATAAGATAAAGAGAGCTTTAGAGAGAGCTTTTATTTTAAAAGATTATTGGGAAATGGGATTTTCAGCATAGTTTTATGCCTCCAAGTTTTAGAGGCATAATCCTTTGATTCCTTATCTCATATTCTGATGCTTTTGAATAATTTTGCTCGACATTCTAATTAGATGCATTGGAATGTGAACTTATTACATTAGAATTTTCTTGATGTCTTTTAGGGTAAAGATAAAGAGAAGAATTGCAATTTATATTTTTGATGATGTTGCTGAGCAATGTGGAGAAGCTACAATAAAGCAAGAAAGTTGGAGCTTTCCTACTACTTTAGGAGCTAGAAATGACCACTTGGTTTGGACTTCTGGATTTTTAACTGGTGTAGTATGTTTTTATTTGTATTCACAGATATTATGATACAATTTTTCCCTTACTATTGGAAGCATGCAATGATGCTGATGCAGGTGTGTTCCAGGTATAAACATTTTATGGTGTTCGTTCTATTCTATTTTGTTGTTGAATTGTCCGTTCTTTTTTCTAAAAATGCATATTATAGAACATTACAGAACAAAAATGTTCATGACTTGGTGTACAAATCAATGAACATGGTTGTAGTTATATAGACAAATCCTCCCAACATTGGCAAGGAGTGCTAGCATATCGCCCTGAGCATTGATCTTAAAAGAGTATACATACTCATGGAAAATGGCCATTTTGGCTGAAACCTGAATTTTCAACTTTGCTCCAAACAATTTAGTCTCACCCAACTAATGGTAACACCCATCTATTAGATTTGAGTAGTGAATTTATCCTTTAACTTCTAGGATTTGATGAACAATAACAATTCCAATGCTTCGATCTTAAATTATGAGTTGGTTTTTGAAACATCTTGGCACACCCTAGTTTAAATTTGGAATCAACATATTGTAGGGATTTTTACCACCCAAAGTTGCACTTAACTTATAAAGCCATAATTACGAGTGCAACTCTAGAGGGAACTTAGAAGGGCTATCCATTGTCACTGCAATAGCTTCTTCTCTCTCTTGAGTTCGACTCTCCCTCGACACAAGGGGAGGATCATGAAGGCTAGGATTACTATATCTACCCTTGAAGCTCTAGGTTAATTTCACATTTAATAAAACATGAATAATTTATGTTATATTTTTTGGTGGTTGAAAACTTGAAAGAGTATACTAGTGCCAAACATCCAATTAGGGAAAATGGAGTCTAAAGGTATTAAGAGGGTTCAATTTAAATGAGATGAAGAGTTATGGTGGTGTTGTTACAACATGCTAATATCAACCTATGATGTTTTTTTTAGGTTGTAGAAAATCTGAGTTGATTGATTGACCAATCCAAACCCCGAGCTTTGATTGACCACTTTCACTGGCATTGACCAAGACCACCTCCTTTCTCCCAATTCTTATATAGAACACATGGAACTATCTATTGATTTTGAGATGAATGAGTATTATAACTGCAATCTCCATGAGAACTACATATGAATGAGTGAAATACACTTGTTGTGCTCATTGCTTTAAAAAAACTCTAAAAAAATCAAATATTCTTCTTGTATATGAAGTTGTAGGGTGCTAGCTCAATGGTAGAGCATATGCATTATATAATGTAGAAGATTGGCCTGCCCTATCATAAATATTTGCATTCTATCACTATTACATAGAGGAGGTATTATGATAATATTTGAGACAATATTTTTGTAAATTGTCTTAACTTAAAACAAAAAAATATTGTGTATAATTAAGACAATACACAAAGAAAAGTTGTCTTTAAGACAATTTACGTAAAAATTGTCTCAAATACTGTCTTAATATCTCTCTATGTAGTAGTGTTTATAGCCTTTCTACATGTGGTTGAAAGCCTGCCAACCTGGCCGTTATAATGTGCCATCATCAAATTTTAATAGAAAAGATAAAAAAAATATATGAAATGTTTGGTCATTGTGATTTCAATCCATTCCAGTGATTCTCAACCATCGATACATATTCAAGCCCGTGTCAATTCATTCCACTGATTCTCAACAATCCATACATATTAATCATGACCTTTATGATATGAATAATGCTCACAGTACAGAAACATCATAAATTTTATAGACACATAACAAATTTTATAGAAACATATTAAGCACACACAGTGCTTCGCCGATGATTCTTATCTATGCCCAGAATGATTCCCATAACTGCACAGGATCTTCATCGTCAAACTGCAGAGGCTCTACATCGTCTAAATCTACATCGTCTAAAACAGGTGGGTTCTTTTCACTCTCTGCCAGAGCTGCGCCATAGAATTTGGGGTCGAAGAATTCATGGTTTCCAGTGACGGTAGCTAAGAGATGGGCATGTTGCTGAGTAATGCTGGTTACCTTTGCTTGTGTGGAAGCTAATTGTGACTCCAATTCTGACACTTTCTTGTTGAGATGATTGATTACTCCTAGACAGCCATGGATAGGATCTCGAACTCTTTCGCTTGCTTCGTAGACTATGCTGCTTACTGCATCACCTCGCTTCTCAGCAGGAATACCCTGTCCAAACAATGCAACCAGTCACATTATGACAAATAGGTGTAAACACTCCTAATTGGCGTGGGATAACTGGCACTCAAATCGTCCTACTTTTTTGGGGATTTGTTTCCTAGATTTGGTTATAAAAACCAATGGAATCGTAGTTCCACCTTATTTATTGCGGAACTATGTCATATAACTGTGCTCTTAGGAATTTTGGCCCATTTTAATGTCGGAATTCAAAAAAAATAACAAGAAAAAATAGAACTATACTTAAAAATTTTTCCAAAGAAACGATTTAAGTGCAGTTATCACAGGCCCTCTTAATTATCAAAATTTATTTTTTATGTTAGTCTTTCAAATTATATATATATGTGTATTTTTTTTATATTGAAAGAAGTCTCCAAACAACTTATTTCACATTTTAAACCTTAATAAACCACTTTCAATAAAGTTGGCACTTAAATTTGATAATTATTGGACGCGCCAGGAATGGATCTAACAACGAATATTTCCACATATCAAATATTCTATTGCCGGTATATTCCACGGAGACTAGAGTGCTTTAAAGCCGTCAAACCTTTAGCATTTTGAGGACATGGCCTTTTCCGAAGACTGTGTGTACCAACATGAACTTCTGGGGGTTGTTCTGCGGGAAATAAGGCGCGAGCACACATTTTTCTGAGCATCTCTTTCTTTGGATCTTGCAAGCAGCGCACGCAGTCAATGTCCACCGTGTCTCGGGCTTCGAAGCAGACGTGTCGCTCATCTGCAAAACAATTGTGTTAGTATTGCTTTCTATCAGCAGAATATATTATATTAGTGCTACCACTGCTTCCACTTACTATTGTTTAGATTTCCGGGACTGCGTGCAGTTAAACTCCTTTCGAACAGAAAGGAATATAGAACTCACATGATCAGAAAATAGAACAAATCTTAGGCCGAACTTGTGAGACGCAATGAAGAAATAGAAGCAAGTTGGTGCTCATATAGCTTCTGGAGTTGGAAGATGACAAGAGTGGGAAAAATAAGGACCATCATTAATGGACAAATATGGTCTTATGGAGTTGGAAGATGACAAGAGTGGGAAAAATAAGGACCATCATACGTGGATCATTATTAATGGTCGACAAAGATGCTGTCATCATCATAAATTATTTGTTATCTATTTATGAGTTACCAGTTGTCCATGCATCGGCTATCAATCATTTTCCACTTTTTAATTTTTTAATAATTATTTATTTCAAATTTTGAACAAAGATATGATTAACCACACCAAAAAAAACATAAATATCAAATTGAAAAGAATATTTTATTTATTAATACTTTTTTGAAAATGCAATATCTTTTTCCTATCCTAATATGGTAACTATTATCTTTCCTTAAAAGGTAGTAAGTCACTTCATTGATCTGTAGTCTAGCTATAAGAACCCAGGATGAACGGAATCTATTTATTATGATGAACGGAATCTATTTATTATACCTGCCGAAGGCAGTTATATAGTAATCAAATTCGATTTTAACTTTTATTACTTTCAAATTATTAAAAATATTTATACAAAGTTTTTAATAGTTTTTAAAAATATATATATTAAATTTAATATTTAAAAATCAAAAAATAATTTTTATAATATTAAAATATCAAATTACTTATTTCTAATTGGCTAAAAAAATGAATAGACTAATTTATCCTGATTTGAGTACCAATTAAAAAAATATTAAATTTAAAAAATAACTAACCTAACATATAAATGCTATATTAAATAAAAAAAGGTACGATTATATTCACTTATATATTTAGGTGTCCTTTTTTATAATTGGCAAATTCCACATGGCTCTTGGAAACTCTTCATTTTAACTTCTGCACATTCACCTCGAATCATAACATTTCATAAAGTCGGAATGAAAATTCAAATTGACTTTCTACACTCGATAAACTTGAATAGTTTTAACTGGAATAAATATATCTATAATTAAAAAATCTAATTAAAAAGTATAAGAATTTAATATAATTATTATTTTGGAAAATATTTTGTCAATATTTAAATTTAAGAATTTCAAATAGTTATTATTTATGGAAATATTTTGTTAAATATTTAAAATTACAAGTATCTATCTATTTTATTTCTATTAAAAAATAAATTAAAAAATTAACTTTAACCATGTAAATAAATGATATCTAAGTACTTCAAAGATATTGACAAAATAAACATAATGACATAGGTTATGTCAAGAGTTTGTTTTTATCTGCCCACTAAATGATTCGTTTCGATGATAATGATAAATGGTATTTTGTTGAAGATCCGATTGGATTTTTAAATTAAATGAGTATTTTTGTTTTTATGACTAATAATAATATGTATTTTATTAAAAAAAAATTCTTTTTTATTTACTTAAAAAATAAAAACTTTAATATAAATATTATTTAAAAATTACATTAATCTTAATAAAAAATAAATTTTAACTATAATCAAACATAAAAAATTAATATTTTTTAAATTATATTTTATCCACAAAATTAATATTAATAAAAAATATTTTGTTTAAAAGTATTATCCTTTCTATATTAGCTTCAATGTGATATTAATTGTGTATATAACTTAATGATTTCCAATTTATATTATCATTATTTTAAAATAATCTCTATTTTAAATATAGTTAATTTGATTATTATTTTTTAAGTATTAATTTGTTTTCTAATATATATATATATATATGGGTTTGCAGATGGTTGTATTATGACTTAAATTTCTCAAAATCTTTAATGACTTTACACATTTAAAGATTATGCATTTTTTAATTATACTTCTTATTTCGTATATAATTTTTTTTTATTAATTTTTTTTAAGATCTCACTTGTTACTTTAGTAAATCTCACGAGTGTTGAGTTTCTAATCTTGGGACGCTTAATAAACAAAACTCATAAAATACCAGCATAAAAACTAGGGAACTATCATTAGGTGGTCTCAACGCTTGGTAGATCCCCTTTAAGATGGATCTATACTAATTTATAAAATAAAAAAATTAAAATAAGATATTAAGTATATATGGTTATTTCGAGTTAACTTAGAAATTGAGTATATACTTTTTTAAAATTATAATTCTAATCATTTTAACATTTAGTGATTTTAACATTTAGCCGACAAACTTTTATGAAATTGTGGTCCTAATGATGTTAACGTTATCTCCAAATCGTCCTTTCATCTTTTGCTTTTGTGTGATTCAGGTTGAACGATAGATAAATGCTTTCTACTGTGCTTGTGGTTCCACTTGATACAAGAAAACAAATAATATGAGCAGTGTTGTATGATAACTGTTAAGTAATGGAAATTGGATGTGTTAAAAATGTATTCGAAGGCAGTTAATGGAACCTTGCCATGCATATTTCTTACGCAAATAAATAATGGAAATACAAATTGCAAGATTCATTCAATTCAAAGAATCATAGACATTCAAAACGTCATTTAAAAAATAGATTATCTCGCACAATATTGCCACGTATCAATATAGTACTCTTCAAAAAGCTCATGAACAAAGTAGGTAATTTTGTATAATTGATCATAGTCGAGGAAGAGGAAAATATGGAGACATTGTCCTTTTCCTTTGTTAACTTAGTTATTGGGGCTTTTAGTGAAGCCATAAACAATAATTTTCTTACACTTAAAAGTTCAATCACGTCTTAATGTTTGATATAATGTTTGATATAAATATTATATGTTTTAATTTAAAACTTAATTCATATGAGTCGGTTGGGAGGTATGTTAAGAACTTAAGATACTCATAGTTTATTTGAGGAAGTTTTGGAAGTAAAGTTGAGATACTCATAATATACTACTAAGTTGTGAAGTGTGTTTTGAAAATTGCAATTATATTTTAGATGATGAGCATTGATCATGTTGTTAATTGAGTTTATAGGTTGTTAATAAATTGATAATTTTTTAATTTTATTTTAGAGTTAATAATTAATAATAAATTGTTACAAGATAGAGGGATTGGAGATAAGAATGTGGACACAACTTTGAACATTAATCATGTTGTTCATAAAGTCTATATGTTGATTAGAATAATAACTAATGATGAATTTCTTACAGATATTTTTTTAATGAAAGATTGGAGATGAGAACATGCATAATGTTATTCAAAAAAAATAATTTACTAAATTACAAACATTAATCACATCATCATATTTAGAGTAAATGATTAGTAATTAATGATAAGGATATTTTTCTAAAAGAAATTAAGATTAAAGTGTACAAAATTTTATTATAAAAGAAATTCAAAAAGTAATAATTTGTTTTGTTATATATATAATTTTTTAAATTTTCTGTCATAAATATTTTTGTGTATTTCTTTTTACACACTCAAATTCAATGTTTATAATTTATAAATGATAAATAAAAATAAAAATAAAAAAGAATAATAATAAATTTAAATTTAAATTTTCAAAGTAGATTTTAATGAAATTTTCTACTTAAATTTACAAAAAAAATTCATAAAAATTACATTTAGAAAATTTCAAGATAAAAAAATATTGCAATCAATCCAAATAAATTATATAAAGTAAAATAAAATGATAATTTAAAAATATATGGATGAAATTATTGAATAAGAACTAATATAAAAAGTACACACACATGTTGGCATCAGAAGCACAAATAAGCGCAACCGTCGAAAGGGAAACATCCACATAGAAAATAGTATCGATATTCTTATTGCTCAAAGATGGAGATTACAACCATTTTTCACATTCACTTGCACAGAATGATGATATTTTCCTCTACGGGCTTACATGGATTTATAGCACTTCTTACACAGTTATGAAAAACTGACCAATTAATTATACATTCTAACTTGGGTTTCCTTATCTCAACTGAACACAGAATAATATGATCTAGAAGATGCAAGAATCCAGAATCCGTGGAAATTGGTTGTTACCTTATTCAACAATCTCCACCTTGACAACAATTTACCTGATACCTTCTCCTTGTTTTATTCATCACCTTTCCTGCAAGCCGTGCGAGAATCTAAGCATCACTGCAACTTCTCTAATGTCATTGGTTTTGTGAACATGCCTGCACAATTATGTTTCAAGTGTGGAGCTTTTCAAGAACCACTCCACCTTCATCAATAACTTGTCTTACAAAATGGTATTTTATAGGAATATGTTTTTGTCTTACTATGATAAGCTAGATTTTTAGCCAAATGTATAGCACTTTGACTATCAAAAAATATTTTTACATTATTTTGAAACCTTCCAAAATCACCCAACAAACCTTTTAACCAAATTGCCTCTTTGCAAGCAGGTGAAGCATATATATATACTCTACCTCTATAGTGGATAAAGCAACAATGTTCTGAAGCTTTGACATCCAACTAATAGGACCACCTGCAAGAGTAAATACATAATCTAAAGTGGATCTCCTCTTGTCCAAATCACCTGCAAAATCTGATTCAACATAACCTCAAACCTTATCACTACAACCATCAAAGGTGATACAAAAATTGCTTATGCCTATGAGATATCGAAGCACCCATTTCACTACTACCCAATGCTCTTTACCTAGATTTTCCATGTATCTACTGACAACACCAACTGCATGTGAAATGTTTGGTCTAGTACATACCATCAAATACATCAAACTTGCTGTTGCATTAGCATAAGGTACATGAGAGATATACTCATTTTCTTCGTCATTACTAGGACACAAACCTAAAAAAAGATTAAAATGGGAATACAAAAGGATATTAACTGGTTTCACATTATTCATACCGAATCTATGAAGTATTTTCTCCACATACTTCACTTGTGATAACCATAACTTACCATTTTTCATGTCTATGTGTATTTTCATGCCCAAGATTTGTTTTGTTGCTCCTAGATCCTTCATATCAAATGTCCTAGCTAGTTGAGCCTTCAACCCGTTGATTTCAACCATGCTCTTGCTTGCTACAAGCATATCGTCAACATATATAACATCAAAATAATGAATATGCCATTCTCCAACCTTTTAAAGTAAACATAATGATCATACTCCTGGTAAAATTTTGTCTCACCATGAAGGAATTGAAATTCTTGTACCATTTCCTGGGAGATTGCTTCAGGACATACAATGAATTCCTGAGCTTACAAACACACCTTACTTTTTTATTCCAAACAAACCACTATGGTTGTTGCATGTAAATGTCCTCATCTAAATATCCATGTAGAAATGCAGTTTTAACATCTAGCTGCTCTAACTCTAGATATACTAAAGAAACTAGTGCTAACACTAACTGAATAGAAATAAGCTTAACGACTGGTGAAAATATTTCATGGAAATCAATACCTTCCTTCTGAGAATACCCTTTTTCTACCAGTCTTGCTTTGTACTTATCACCCTTATCATCAACACCTTTCTTCATCTTGTAGACCCACTTGTAGCCAACAATTTTTCTGTCCTTTGGAAGTTCCACCAGGTCCCATGTTTTATTATTTTTCAAGGCATCCATTTCTACTTTCGTTGTTTCCTTCCATTCAACACTATTGGATACCTCCAATGATTCCCGATAACAACTCGGTTCCCCATCGTTAGAAATCAAAGAAACAGATGAAGCATAATCTTCATACCTCTTTGGAAAAGTTCTGACCCGTGTAGACCTTCGTAAAGATTGTTCTGGAAATTCTTCAGTTTCCTGAATATTTTCTGTGACCTCATCTTCTTCTGTGGGATCTTCTTCATGAACGCATTCATGATCCTCCTTTCTTGTAGATGACCAAGTCTCTAACTGAATTTGCTAAATCTGTGGTAATCCTTCTTGTTTCATTTCACCATCTACCACATTTGATTTCATGAGTGAAAAATCATCAAACATAACATCTATGTTAATGATGATCTTGTGGGAAGTAGGATCCCACAACCTGTATCCCTTAATTCCATCACCATACCCAACAAAGATGTACCTTTTTTTATTTCAGATCTAACTTAGAACGTTGATTCTTTGGAATAAGAGTATAAGCATCACAACCAAAACTTTTAAGATTCGAATAATCACAGGGGTGTCCTATCCATACCTCTTCTAGAATCTTACAGTCTATTGTAGCTTATGGTGATTGATTTATCAAATAGCAGGTTGTAAGAACTGCTTATCCCCACAATTCCTATTGCAACTTGGACTTACTGAGCATGCACCTTGCTCTCTTTAGAAGAGTCATGTTCATGTGTTCATCAACACCATTTTGCCGAGGAATGTAGACCGTGGTTTTATGTCTTTCGATCCCATCTTCTTTGCAATAGTTTTAAAACTCCTTAGATGTGAACTCACTTCCATTATCTATTCTTAAACACTTGATTGACCTATTAGTGCTCTTTTCAACCAAATCTCTAAATTGATTAAATATGTAATAAATGCCTTAGCCTTTCTTTTGAATAAATAGATCCAAACCTTTCTAGAGTAATCATCTATAAATGTATCAAAATATGATGATCCTCCAAAAGAAACAGTAGGGGATGATCCCCACACATTGGAATGAATGTAATCTAGTATACCTTTACTAACATGCCTTCCTATTTTAAACTTCAGTCTAGCCTGTTTTCCAAACACACGGTGATTGCAGAAATTAAAATTCTAAAGTTTTAAGCTAGGAAGTAACTTACAATCAAAAAGTACCTTCAGCCATTTCTCGCTCATATGACCCAAACGCTAATGCAATAAACGAGCAAGGTCACTTGCAGCTTGTGATGCAACCGTTGCTTGACTTATCTCAGTTCTTCCTTCTAGCTTATAAAGGTTCCTGATCATCCTTTTAGCCTTCATGACAACTAGAATGCCCTTTGACACCTTCATCACTCCACCTTGAAATTCAAATTTATAACCGGCAACATCTATAACTCCCATAGATATTAGATTCTTTCTCAGTTCAGGAACATATCTCACCTCTGTTAATGTTCTCACAGTCCCATCATACATCTTTATCTTGATGCTACCAATCCCAATAATTTTACAGGAAAATTCATTAACCATAAAGATTACACCATCATTAATTGGTTGGTAGGTAAATAACCAACTTCTGTGAAGACACATATGGTGAGAGGCACTAGAATCTAACTACCAATCATATTGATATTGTGAAACATTAGAAACAGACAGTACCTCTTCAACCATACTTGGACTTGTTTCAGTTGCATTTCCTTCATTCTTGGAGTGCTCTTTGGACAAATCCTCTTAATTGGATGCCTATCTCTTCCAGTAATCCTTCTTCATATGGCATGATTTATTACAGTACTAGCACTTTAGCTTACCCTTCTTAACTCTTGAATTAGATATGGATGTATTTTCCGAATTCTACCCTCGTTCTCTAGATCAACCTCTAGTCACAACTGCTACGGAAGGTGAGATTTCTGTATCGGTTTTCCTCCGCACCTGTTCACATAACAGGGCTCCAACAACAATATCATAATTAAAGGATTTTGTATTACTAAATCACATAGAAGTGATTAGATTATACCAAGAATCAGACAGAGTACATAGCTGTAATTCCCACCTTTGACTGAACTTGACTGATTGAAGTTTGAGGGCACATGTAATAAAGTGACCCAGTTAAATAAACTTGAAAATTGTGTTATTCTTTATTTTGAATAAATATTGTTGATTGACAAGCAAATGATGATTATACTCGATTGATTGAGAAATGTGAATTAAAGATATGTTATGAATCAATGAAAGAAATGATGCTTTTATTTCCGTAGATGTGAATAAACGCACTTGTTTAACTCGAATTGAATAAGGATGAATATTGAATGATGATATACTTTATATGGTGTGGTGCTACTAATGTGCGTTTTGAGTGTCTGCAGTGGCAGGTAAAACAAATTACTGACTGACTCTCAATTGGAATAAAAGGGGGTCGTAAAGAACAAGAAACATAAATAGGGGTACAATGACAGACTGTCGACCCTGAAATAGTATTCCACGCACGAGTCAAAAGCCCTATCATCTCACTTGGGTAGCGTGTGTCGTAAGGGCAAGGCCATCACGATTTGGTTGCGTACAATGTGTTGAGGGGTGCGCAATAAGGAATATATTGTTCCTCAATTGTCATTAGTCTCTATAAAAATGTAGTCGGATGTTTACAATAACAATTCCTAATCGCTACATCGCACTCCACACATGAGGACAACGACAAGGAAGTTGTCAGAAGGACCCATAGATGTGGTACCTAGACAACGACAAGAAATTGAACTAATTGCATACTTTCACTAAACATTTAAACACATAGTTGAATTATGCATATGTAAATGTTCAATTTGAGAATAATTAAATGAAAAAGTATTTTTATTTGAGCAAATATTTAAGGGGGATATTTTGAGGTAAAATTCATGTGCACCCACTTATTTAGGAAGACATGCATTTAATTAATATAAAAAATAAATAAATTAGAGATATTTGATTTTGGAGCAAATCTAGATTGGTAGATATCTAGAGTTTAACTCCACATGCACCCACTAATTTAGGGATTGGGATTTTAGACTAAGGATATAACTAAGAGATAATTGAGGAACTTATGTGCATTAACATGTGAGAGTGACACATGGTTGCATGCAAATGCATATTAGGAAATTAATAAATTAATTAATTTTGCATGAGAGGAAACATGTCATCCAAGAATTTTCTATTTAAGAAAGGGAGAATGAAGAGGAAATAATCTCTTGCTCCCTAATGTTGGATGCATTCCGTAATGGAAATTTGAGAAAAGTGTGATCTATGTGAGTTTGATTGAGAATTACTCTGGGGATTGGGAGATATCTTTTGATTTTTTGGGCTTGTATGTTCTTTGCGACCACCTATTAGATCGGGGGATTGAGAGGAAGAAGACTACTCCCAGTGTGGTAGGGAGGTCAACCGAGGATTCCTTCGGTGATTGCATCAAGAGTCATTTGGATTGGAGTGACAACAAGATCAACATCTCTGATTTCTGCGAGAACGACCATCCGGACAGGTTATTTGTGGTTATTTTTGTTACTTTGATTATTCATTATAACTGTTTATTGGAAATTTATTTATGCATATAATAATGTTATTTTGCTTATATTATCAATTTTATTTGGGTCTAAGATAAGCCAGCGGAAAGACCAACTTTGGTAATCCTCGCATCGAGAAATTGTAGTACGGATTAGTTGAAATTTCACCATTCAGATTTACAGATTGAAACTCTGGAGAGATTTAGTTAGGCTTGGATTTTCCTAGATTGAGTCACAATTATTATATTGTTGAGTTTATAAAAAAAAAAGAATATGACCTTACAATGATTAGCAACATCAAGATATTACTTTTAGATAGGCCTTTCAGGTGAGACCCTACATTTGGTATCAGAGACAGGTTGGTTCGAACACTTGGCCTCTAGGGCTCTAAATGTTTTTCCAATCTCTAGATCTGTTTGTTTCATGGACATAAAATATTAAGCGACTTATGTCTAATCTGTGGTGAATATGTATTATCACAGAGATTCCCTTTCGGATCTCATGGACGCAACCATTAAGCTATTTACGTTTAAACTGTGATAAAATTTATATGATGACCGAGATTGAATTAGCTTTATCTCATATTTCATGCAAGCAAAGCATTGGGTCTCCGTATTGTTATTAATATGGAAACATTTTACTTGCCTATCCAAGTGGATCGATTGGATTTGGTCATTCTAGACAGTGTGTCTGATCCTATTCTTTTACTTTGGTAATGTTAAGATCGAGTGAGTATATCAGACTCAATTTATTTCTTTTAAACTGCATAAGGTTCGGTTCTATATGGATCCAAATCAGATCGACTATATGACTTGCAGACAGTGAATCATTGTTTCTGCTATGAGCTAAATTTTTGTACTACTCTTACACGATTCCTGTTTATATACGAGGAGTGATTGTTTTTAAGTGTAAATTGTTCTTATTTCTGCACCAATCTAGGTCTTAATTTATTTGTTTTTACATAGATTCTCCTAAGTCTTTTAGATCAAGCAGATTTAAATGCATGGGATCTATTTGAACTACTGGGACTGTGAAAAAGTCTAACTAAACTCGTATATATATATATATGTTTGAAGAATTAAATGACTCAGATACCGCATTGAATTTTAGTTATATAAAGGATTTACATGATGAACATGTTGTATGTATTAATAAGGTGAGTCAAATGTGTTTCTTATTTATCGAATTAGACTTATCCTAAATGTATATTAATTGGAGTTTAACATATTGGGTACCATACAAATTTAGGTATATTAAGATTTAAATTATACATACTCATGAAACTAGATGATGGAATGGCTAGAATAAGAAACTTGTCGATTTGTAAAATTTAATTTGACAGTAACATATTGGAATTAAGTTGTAATTCTAATTATTTATATGTAAAATTAGGATGGGGTAAGAATAATGTTGTGTATAGAAAAAAAATAAAAATCTACCTTACAAGGTCACTAAAATTATTCGGACTAACGATGCTTAATACCCTCGCGCACCGATATATTGATGTTATATCTACCCTCTGTCCAACGAAGGACTCGATGATGAAATCGAGGTGGTTGTTGTCATCTGGATACTTTGTTATTTTTATTATTATTATTATATATAGAAATTGTAGATACTTTGTTATTATTATTATTATTATTATTATATATAGAAATTGTAGATACTTTGTTATTATTATTATTATATATATATATTATATATATATAGAAATTGTGGATAGCTGCGATGGAATCTCCTCGATAGGCTTGTTAAAATCGCTCTCATATTATAATTGTTTATGCTTTCGATGAGCTGGAAATTAAGTGCCATGTGTAGTGGACTGTTGCGAGGGTTCACTTTACACTTTTAAATATATTAGGATTTATATGATATAGCTTGTGGAGATTAAAAATTTAGAATTTACATATGTTATATGAATGAGGATCGAGAACACGGTTTGAAGGAGGAGGAGAATGGAATAACATAATGGTTAAAATATATGTATGAGGTTACTTTAAGAATTACAATTATAGGTGGAGGTTGTGCATATCAATGAAAAAAACATTACGAGAGAGATGGTGTAGGTAGAAAATATTTAGTAAAATAAAATTATATATAGGAGATTATAAATATATGTTTCGTCATATATGGTATTTTATATTAGAGATTAAAACAACGAGGATTAGATTACATGATATTAGAATTAAAGATTATGGAAGAAATTGTGATCCAAAATTGACCATATATCATGTTGTTGTTATAGTCAAAGCAAATAACTTCCTTCATTGGATAGGAATTGATTTCCAATATTTTGAGCAACTGAATTGTAATTTCAGATATAGTTTATATATGAGCAACTATAGTCAAAGCAAATAACTTCCTTCATTGGATAGGAATTGATTTCCAATATTTTGAGCAACTGAATTGTAATTTCAGATATAGTTTATATATGATGATCAATATTAAGCTACACTTAGGATTCATATCAAGTTGAGAATCAAGTCACTAAGTTATGACACTTTCGTATTAATTTTATTAAAAATTGTGGAATTGGAAGTATTCTTATGAGAATATTGAATTATTTATGCATGGATTTTTGATGATGGGATAGTCACCCTTGAACCGGTAATTCGTTATTATAACCACCAATCTGTATCTTATGGAAGATTGTATGATGTTTATCTTCACACCTCATGGAATAGGATAGCCAATTAGATTTGAATTCTTACTTGGATGTTGATTGGCTACCTACCGTGCAGCTATTGATGAGATCTAACTTAATTGAATATCGTGGATGATTAGGAGGTATTGGAAATCTAAGTTAGCATTGACAATTATTGAAAAGTATTACTGGATTTAAATTACATGAAATTATCGTTGGATTATTGAGAATCTATTGGAACTTTTTTGGATGAAACATAAAATTAGTGATAATAGAAAATCTAGTGCTAATGGCCACATATATTTGGGGGAAATGGAAGAGAATGGCTTGAAAATTGATTATGAAAAGAAAGTGAAAGTGTATGTGAATGTACGATAAAAATTAACTTCAGGTCGAAGTTTTTAATAAGAGGGGGTGTATGTAATGCCCGCCTTTGACTGAACTTGACTCATTGGAGTTTAAGGGAAGTTGTAATAAAGTGAACCAGTTAAATAAACTTGAAAATTGTGTTACTCTTTAGTTTGAATAAAAATTGTTGATTGACAAGCAAATGATGATTATACTCGATTGATTAAGAAATGTGAATTAAAGATATGTTATGAATAAATGAAAGAAATGATGCTTTTATTTCCATAGATGTGAATAAATGCCACTTGTTTAACTAGAATTGAATAAGGATGAATATTGAATGATAATATAGTTTATATGGTGCAACACTACTAATGTGCACTTTGAGTGTGTTCAATGGCAGGTAAAATGAATTAGCAACCGACTCTCAATTGGAATAAAAGGGGGTCGTAAAGAACGAGAAACATACATTGGGGTAATATGACATACTTAAATAGCATTCCACGCACGAGTCAGAATCCTTATCAACTCACTCAGGTAGCACGTGTCATATAGGAGAGGCCATCACGTTTTGGTCATGTACGATGCATTGATGGGCACGCAATAAGGAAGATCGTATTCATCAGTTTCCATTAGTCTCCATAGAAATGTAGTCGAATGATTATAGTAATGATTCCTAATCACTACATCGCACTCCCCACATGAGGACATGGATAAGGAAGTTGTCAAGAGCACCCATAGACATGGTACCTAGACATTGACAAGAAATGGAACTACTTGCACACTTGCACTAAACATTTAAACACATAGTTGAATTATGCGTATGTAAATGTTCAATTTGAGAATAATTAAATGAAAAAGTATTTTTATTTGAGAAAATATTAAAGGGGGATATTTTTAGGTAAAGTTCATGTGCACCCACTGGTTTAGGAAGACATGCATTGAATTAATATAAAAAATAAATAAATTAGAGATATTTGATTTTGGAGCAAATCTAGATTGGTAGATATCTAGAGTTTAACTCCACATGCACCCACTGATTTAGGGATTGAGATTTTAAACTAAGGAGACAACTAAGAGAGAATTGAGGAACTAATGTGCACTAACATGTGAGAGTGACACATGGTTTCATGAGAATGAATATTACAAAATTAATAAATTAATTAATTTTGCATGAGATGACACATGTCGTCCAATATTTTTTTATTTAAGAAAGGGATAATGAAGAGGAAAGAATCTTTCACTCCCTAAGGATGGATGGATTTTGTAATGGAAATTTGAGAAAAGTGTGATCTATGTGATTTTGGTTGGGAATTAATCCTGGGGATTGGGAGATCTCTTCTGAGTTTTTGGGCCTATATGTTCTTTGCAACCCCATATTAGCTCAGGGAATTGGGAGGAAGGCTACTCCCAGTGTGGTAGGGAGGTCAACCGAGGAGTCCTTCGGTAATTGCATCAAGAGTCGATTGGATTGGAGTGGCAACAAGATCAACGTCTCCGACTTCTGCGTGATCAACCATCCAGACAGGTTATTTGTGGTTATTTTTGTTACTTTGATTATTCATTATAATTTTTTATTGGAAATTTAACTATGCATATAGTAATGTTATTTTCTTATATTATCTATTTTATTTGGGTCTAAGATAGGCCAGCATAAAAACCATCTTTGGTAATCCTGGCATGAAGAAATTGAAGTATGAGTTAGTTGAAATTTTACCATTCAGATTTACGGATTGAAACTGTGGAGAGGTTTAGTTAGGCTCAGATCTTCTTAGATCGAGTAATAATTATTATATTGTTGAGTTAAAAAAAGTAAAGAATATGACCTTATAATGATTAGCAACATTAGGACATTACTTTTAGATAGGGCTTTCGAGTGAGGCCCTATAATAGCAAGGCAATTGCCTTATCTTCATCATCGAGTTTTACATCCAAGCTGGCTAATTGCCAAATTAAATTATTAAAAGTATTTAGATGTTCAAGAATTTTTTTTCCTTCCTCCATTCAGAGGTCATACAACTTTATCTTCAAAAAGATCATGTTCATTAAGGACCTTGTCATATACAGGCTTTCCAATTTATTCCATAAACCGACTGTTGTCTCTTCTCCAACAATATTAAACAAGACTTCATCTACTAGAAACAGACGAATGGTGCTAAGGGCCCCTGAGTCTAGATCATCCCAATCCTCGTCTAACATATCTTTGGGATTCTTTGATTTTCCCACTTAAGCAACCCTTGCAAATTTATTGAACCATAGCTAATTGGGCATTTTCACAATTTTTCTCAATATACCTGTCTTTCACCGTTCTCTACAACATGACATACATGACCATTTTTTATGAAATTTTAGGCATTGATAGAATTTTTTATGCAGATTCCAAATATGTATTTTCTAAAAAAAATATTGATTTTTTCTATTTGTTTCCTAATTTTCTTGTGTCATCACTCCATAAGTCAAAAAATATGTTGTTAGTGTTTATTCCGTAACTTTTTTCATTTGACAACCATTTAAAAAAAAATTGTATGCTACACTAGTAGACACTGACCTCTACATGCTATAAAAAATCCAAATCGAAATAACTAAATTAAGACCTTCAAATGCTACACCCACAGTTGGCATACTGTTCTCGAGGTTTGATCACTTACATAATTAAAAATAAATAAATAAAATTAAACATTTAATTATGGAAAAATATTGCTGCACTAATGCTACGGGTTCTATAAATGTATACCAATTTTTGTAGCCTATTTTCCAAAAAATAAAAAGTGACTATTAAAAAAGATGAAACTTGACATAGTTATGTAAATTTTCAATACATAAAATTTATATATTTGGAAACGTGATTCAATAGTAAATTTAGGGATGCTTGATTTTTCAGTGTTCTATTACATCTAACGTACCAAAAGTGACCGTCATTAACTTGTACTCACCCCCTAGCATCTATGCTCACTATTATGTTTTGGAAATTCACGAGGACTTAGCTTGCACTCACCCCTAGCATCTATACTCACTATTATGTTTTGGAAATTCACGAGGGCATTTATGTTCTCACTGCAATGTTTGGACATTCATAAGGTCTTAATAAATTAAGCGCGTAAGATGGATGCTCTACATATAGCAATTTCTCACTTTAACTAAATCATACGAATGAAATTGAAGGCTCAAATGGATAAATATGTAGAGAGGGATGTGAAATTGGAAGACTGTATAGCCAACTATAAGATAAAATTGTTGCTTATATGGACATCTACTACAATATAATAATTGGGTTTTTTCATAGTTCTAAATCCTTTTTAGGGAAACCATCTAAATCAATAGGATAAGTAGGCGAATAATTTCTTTACAAAACAACACTTCAACAGGTTTAAGAAACGTGCATAACATGAACCAACATAACCTGAAGTTGCAAACTTCAAAACTAAATGTAGCCAAAGTGGGCATGATTTCACTTAATTTTCTCATTTTTTTTTAAATGTATTGTAGTATATTTTTTTATGTGGCTAGTTTAAGATTTATAGTTTCAAGAATTCTTAAAAACAATTAGAAAATAGATATAATGGTCATTCTATAAGCATCTCTTTAACATACATGCAAACTTTGGATCATGTTTTGCAACCACTACAACAAAACAAGCCAATAGCTCTAGATTTTGGGCCAAGATATAGTGTACTTTACCCAAATTATGGCCTCTTCAGTGGGCACTAGAAATCTAGCGGTACACGACATTTTGAAATTGCATCAACTATTGCGTCGAGTTTAGCACCATGTTTTTTTAGCGCCTGGTTGTGTGCCTTGTTTAGCGCTGGGTTTTGCTTCCCTGTTAGCCCAGGTAAGGCTTCTGAGTTTTCTTCCATTTTTATTTCCAGTTGTGCTTTCGATTTGACTTCGTATGGGTTCGTGGCTTATGTTGTTATTCTTGTAGGAGATTATGTAATGTTAGAGGAATAATTATATTGTTCAAGTTATGAAGTTATTGCCGATTCAGAAATTGTGAAACATCTACCTTCCAATTGTAATTGTAGTTGCCATTAATTGAATTATATATATATATTTTCTAAATGAAAAATATTTATCATTCTAAATAAAGAGTAATCATGAACTATCTTAGAGAAACTTCATTATATATTATAAGTGTTAAGAGTTACATTACTGTCTTACATACATTCAAAATTCTGATTGCCATTTAGGCTACAAAAATTGCTTCAAATATTGTGCTAAACTTTCATTACAAAATGAATGTCCACCTGGTCATTAGTTTGTCCTTCCACATTAATTAGGCCATGAGGTAGTGCTAGAACAAGAGCTTCAGAGTTTAGTTCTCTGTAAATATGTGAAAACTGTATTTGCTCAAAGTTGGATAAAATTTCTTTGTTGGAAAGGAGGAGATGATGTAGGTGTGGTGCGTTGATTTGTATCTTTCCATTTTCCCAATTAATAGCCATCTTGGAATCACCAAAAAGGTACAAATGTTTCACATGATTTTCCTAGGCAATCATTAGGATTGCCCATCATGCTGCAAGTTCAACTTTGTTATTTGAGGCATGACCTGGTGCAAATTTGATATGCCATTTCCTGCTGTCCTAAAAATGGATAATTCCTCCAGTGCCGCCTAGAGGAGGGGAACCCTGACTTGCACCATCAAAATAGGCCCAGGGATGCTCTTTGTTGATGGCTGGGTGGGATAAAATTCTTGGAGATTTCTCTGAAGGCAAGGACTTATGTTCTCTGGTTTTCTACAACAGAATCAATACTGAAATATCTGGAGAAATGAACGTGTTGTGGAAAATCAATTTGTTTCAAGCTTCCCAGATAGTGAATACGAAAAGTGCGGGATAGGATTTGAACATACATACCCTGCGGTTGATCCACCAGTCGAGCACATTCTTTTCCAGCGAGCTTGGGTGTAGTTGCAAAGAGCAGTTCAGGCTTTCAGCAGTGCTCTTCCATACATACCCTGCATAGATGCGATGGCAGAAGAGGTGTGAGATCAATTCTTCATCAAGATTACTAAGAACACAGATACCAGGACGTTGAAAACCTCTTTTCCAAAGGTTATCCCAAGTGAGAAGTTTGATACTCAAGGCCAGTCAGAGTGTGATGATGGTTTTAAGAGGAGCAGAGATTTTCCAGATTTTGTACCACCATGGACGAGATTCTGCTCTCTCTAATAAATTTACTGCTGCTTCATATCCTATTTTTGCAGAGAAGGATCCATCCTTCCTGTTTCTAGTCCATAAGAATTATATATATATATATATATATATATATTCATTCGAGCAACATTATAGAAGTCTGGTTCGCTCCAAATTGAAGAAAACTGCTTCTCATCTGTAGTATGGTTTTCAGCTACAAAAGAACTTGCAACTTCTTAAATCCAAAATTGTTCTGAAAGCCTCACTTCCATTGTACCAACGTGATATTATTATAATAATCAGAGAGAAAGTACTTTTCTGATCATTTCATCAAAAGTGAGTATTTGCTACCAAGTTTTTTTTTTCAACTAATAATAATTGGGGTTCCACCTGAAAGGGCCTCATCCTATTAGCCCTTCTTGTGAGCTAAGACCAACCAACTGAGCTAGCGGTTGGGCTTAGCTACCCAAGTTATTAAAGCATGTGAGAAGATTGACCATTGCACCAAAACCACTACCACTAATTAGATTCACATTACTAATGAATGATGTTTCCTTTGAAGGTGATTGATTGATGTTCCTCCCAGTAAATTGTAATCCTGCCGGCAACACACATAAATTTTGGGAGTTGAGCCGAACTTGCAGTAGTTTGTTGACCTGGAAAACCTGAGGTGTTATTGGATTCATTTTTGCAACATTTGGACAGCGAAGGCCGATTTGATACATTATGTTTGTAAGAATGAGTTCTCTTCTCGGACGCTCTAACATTAATAATAGCCGTCCTTCACTGATGATTCAAATATAATCACGATTTCTACATGTACGCAAAGAAAATCGCTATCTCTGCTCTGTAATGTAAACCTGGATGTTGTTTTTTTCTTTCTGTAGATATTTATATTCATATCCTGGGATCCTTTTTCAAGTCTTTTATAGACCGGTTCAGAAATTAAGCAATAAACAGAGATTTTTGTTGTTGATTCCAAAAATTAATTAATGCCTCTTATCTTAATATAACTTCCCACGTTCATGCTTTTATAATCGTAATTTACCTTCCCATGTTCATGCTTTTATAATTTTCAAAAACTGTCTGGTTATACATATGTTTATATAATGAAACATCGTTCCAATGTAGCTAATGAGTACTGTATGTATGAACTATAATACTTTTGGGATAGTGAAAGAACATTTTTGAAACAAAACATCCCCTTCTTTGTTCCTGTAACAAGCAAACGTTTGTACTTTTACTATATCTTTTTATATAAGACTGCTCATTCATTATATATATATAGCGCATTGTAATGAAGAGATACAAAACTGTTTTTGATTGGCTAAGAGCTCGTCTTCTTAGGACATAAGGAAACAGGTTAATCACCCAAGATCCAAACTTATTTGGAAGAGTGGAAGTCTTCCCCTTACTGACCACCAGCTGGTTATTTTAGATGGCTTGGTTTTCCTTGAATGAGACACAAAAGCAATTAAAATCAATATAACTGATTTGAGAATTGGATATATATAAAAACAACAATTATTATTTACTGCTAATCCCCACGAGAATGCTTTATTTATCAAAATTTAAAAATAAATAAAATTATTTTCTTAATTAAAATTCTATAAAATTGTGAGTCCATACTAATACATTGCTTGGAAACTTTAATTGTGCCTCCATGCCATTCAACCACGATTCAACTCATCATGTTCCAGGAAATGGGCCACAAAGGAGGGATGAGCACCGAAGATAAGTCCGGTGGAGAACAAGAATTTGAACACAGTATCCCCATGGGCGAGTCCAAATACGAATACAGTAAATCATGATTCCTATTAACTTTTCCCAACATATATATATATTCAACTTCTACCATCATATTTCTTCTTCTTTCGAAATGTATCTTGTAATATAGTTAATGTTTCCTTTGTAGTACATTGTATTATATCAGTAACCATTCATTGATTTACTTCTCATGTATTTAATTTAATGATATAAATCATCCTTGTTATTAATACAGTGTACACTAAACTGCAGAAAAAGGATGCAAGGAAGCTGTAGACTCTGTATGTTGCTCAATTCAATTTTAATTATCATAATCGATCAGTTGAGGACTCGCACTATCCAATTTTTGGTGTGTAATGCACATCATGTAGTTACAATTAAGTTATTTGAACTACGAGATAATCTTTTTTAATATCATTGGTTTCTTGGAGATCATCTGTTTTTAGGAAGCACTGTGTAGGGCAAAACAGGACAGTGATTTGTCTATCTTGGTTGCATGCATGTCTCTTTTTCTTTTTAATTTTTTTTAGCAATGAACTTGGTTTTTCTTTGTTACATTTGATTTTGATATGCACTTCCTAGTTACATTTGATTTTGATTTTGAAAAACAATTATATAGAGATAGCACATTTGATCGAATTTGAACTTCTAATGTATGATTTCTCGTGAGTTCAATTAATTAAATTTTGATGCTGAGGACAAGTGTCTCATAGTACGATCGATTGGAATGTTGTGATTTCTTTTCATAAGATTGTTATGTTCCAAGCCAGGGTTCTGTCACAAGTTTTGATCTATGGTTTCTCCTACAGATAGTTCAATTGATCAAGAAAACCTTTGATCAACCTATTAAACTAACCCTTCAAGTTTATATAAAACAAATAGTTCAATCGATCAACCTATTAAACTAACTCTTCACTTCAAGTTTATATAAAACAATATAGTTAATGGTCTAGGTTTATATAATTTGAACGCAGGCTTTTGGTATGCACAATGGAGTCCCTTAGAACGTAATCGAGCAAATTATGGTGCGTTGATTACTATGAATTAGGCCCTGGAGCAAATTACAGTATCCAAATTATCTGTACTTACATCGATCTTCTCTGTTTTTATAGTCTCATAATTTTTTAAAAAAGTCTCCTAATTTTCGTACTCTACTACTGGACAGTTTTTTTTAGAGTTTAATTTTTTTAACATTATTTATATATATATAATTTTTAATTTTATTAAAACAATTGAAAAATAAATATATAAAATAAAATATTTATTAATAAAATAAATCTATACAAATTTATTGAGCTGACCAAGCGCATTCTACAACCCAATAGGGGGAGATGTGTAACTCATTCCGTGCTCATCCTAGAGTTGACACATGTCCTTTTTAAAAAATAATAAAATATTATAAAAAATAGCATGTCCGCTATTTAAAACATTTACAACTGCATATATATAAAACTACACAAGTTAGATACTAATTAAAACGCTTCCTCAACATTTGCACTCTAAAAAGGGGTTTGCATTTTGAGAAATTTGATCCCTCTCGGCGCTTTGTAGATCCGCTTTAAATTTAAGACAATAGTTTAAGACACTCGCTAAAAGACAATATTTAATACAATACACAATTATTTTTTGTCTTAAGTTGAGACAATTTACGCAAATATTGTCTCAGAGATTGTCTTGTAGTAGTGTTTCCTCTCTTGATGGGCCTCAAAGCATGAATAAAAACAACACTTCCCACGTCTAGAATTTTTGAGTTGGGAAAGCAGGAATGGTTAATGAAGGATGGGAGCAGCGAAAGACAAATTGTCTCAAATACTGTCTTAATACCTCCTTTATGTAGTAGTGATAGAATGCAAATATTTATGATAGGGCACGGTGGAATCGAACCACCAATCTTCTGCATTATAATGCAAATGCTCTACCTTTGAGCTAGTACCCTGCAACTTCATATACAATAATAATATTTGTATTTTTTAGAGTTTTTTTAAAGCAATGAGCACAAGAAGCATGAAATACTCACTGTATTTCACTCATTCGATGGATTGATTTGCAGGATCTGTTATGCAAGCCCAATATGTCAAAGATTAACATGGAAGGGTCTGATATGCAGACCAAATATGTCAAAGAATTTGATATCTCAAAGATGGATAATTTATGAGCATTAAAGGTCCCTTTTAGTATACAACATAGTTAAGCATGGGCAAGTTCAAATGATTGGTAGTATTCAACAAAGATATGATAGATCAATTCAATCTACCAATATGGATTGATTTTCAGAAGAAAGAAGATGATGAACATAACATGTAAGATGAAGGTTACACCTTTATAGTATATTAACCAAGGTAAGAAAGAAGATAAGATAGTCTAATTTATATTAGATGAGATAGAATAATATCTAACCACTGCAAAATAGATGTAATATTCATGCAATAATGTGATATTGTACTATCCAAAATATGTGTTTGAACTAATATTAGTTTTTTGCTATACAAAGTATATCTTATGAAACATAGAAGAGTATCTGAAAAAAACTTGACGATGACATAACTTAAACTAAAACTCACTTCCTATATATTGGAGCTCAGACTAAGAAAAAGTCAAATAGAAAGTAATATATCTTATAATTTAAAAAAAAGAAATAAGTAGAATTAAAAGATCAGCATCCCATGAAAAAGACAAACACTCCAAACAAATTTCAAAAATGAGAAATACATGATACATTTCCTGGAGTTGCTATGTTAGAGAACAACTCACATATTTCAAATTCAGAAAATTCCGATCAAACCTTTTACTTCTATTAAATAAATTGTTACTCCTATTGAACAAATTTTTAAACACACTTGAGGGTAGCAAAATCTCGCGTTAATAAATAATCTAAAAGTTCAAGGTTAGATATCAGGAGAATAGATTGGAAAGCGACATTTTTGCAACATTCCAAAACTGTTTGAATTCAAGCAAGGGATATATGGAAATAAATGCTTAAAGCACATCTCATTAACTCAGAACCTGTTCATGATGTCCACTCTATAAAAAAAATTCAAATTTCTATTCCGAGGCATGCTAGTTTTCATCTGTTCCAAATGGCATATAGCTTTCTGTGTTCTACTTAGTCTAGAACATGATTCTGCAGCCCCCAAAGTTATAGCAAAGTATAAATAGATGGTACACAGGAATGTCAAATTTGCAAGCATGATTAAGAGAAACTGGTGCCTCCTGAACAAATCCATCCATCCATCCAACTCATCAAGAGGTTGGAATTGTCTTCGCAGTGAAGCTGACAAAGGAGAAACATGATTTTGTGTCCTTCTATGACGGGAGGTAATACTTTCATGGACCATTGTACCCAACTTTCCAATAGCAAAACCACAACACCGCTTTAAATGAACTGCACATAATAATACATATTTGACAATTTAGGATGCATCAACAAGAGATTATTTTTCACCTAATTTCCTTGATCATGCAATTAAATTCAATAACAGAATTCCTTAAGTTAAAAATGCGACATTGGGATTATCTGACATGTAGCAATAGGTATTGTGTTTTGCATAATCTAAGATTAATGCCAATTTTCCTATGGGATTAGGTATTATGTACCGGGAGTATTTGAAGATTTCAGTTACAAGTCCAGGCTTTAACTTTGTTAATTGTGTGTTTATTTAATGATAATGATAGCTCCCATGCTTAGACATTTACCATATGGTATGCTTGGATAGAAGCAATAATTTGCTCACTGATTTATGAAGGCATATCAATAAATTTCACTAGGCTATAAAAATTCAACAAAGCCTTGAAATCATATCTTGGTTTTGAACTTGGAGATTCCTGTTATAAATTGTGTAGGAGACTCTCAATGTTGACTGACCTAGCATATTAGAGAACGAAGATAACTGAGAAAAAGAACAAAATATACAATAACAATGAATTTCTTCAGATAGATTATGTTCATCAATACGTTACCAAGAAAATGGTAGACTTAATCTAGTTGCCACAGTTTGCAATAGTAAAGAGTTGATGAAAACTCGTAGCATAACAATTAGCTTATAGGAAACAATACTTGCTACAGGTCAAACTTTGTAACTAGTATGTATTCCACTTTGCAAGCAGTTCATCCTTGTTGCAAAAAGACTAAAGCAATGTGGCCGCTGTGTATTCCCGATGCAACTAGCTTATTGAACTTTACATTGTCTACATGTAGGAATGAACTGCATACCTCTCTCCGAATGGCAATTGATAACCATTCAGTGCCTTCTCAAAACATAAATGGCAGCAATTCATACCTAAACATGAAACTTAGGATCTTCTTACTACTCAAACATTTTTTCTTACTGACAACATCACTAGTTGTCATGTTGCTTCACTAGAAATTTTTACTAAAATAAGTTAATATATTTCTTTTGGATAAGTTCCCTCTAGAGTTTGCAACTTCGAATGTAGGAACATGTTCTAGCTTGATTGTAAATTCAAAAATCTATTGGAAATGCTTCCCAAATCCGTTCTTGTATTGTGGAGGAGGTAAGCATGTGGGGTTGAAGATGAAAAGCTAAGGCCGAAGTTAGAGAAAAAGACGAGCAAGATTCTAAAGCCTCAGCAATTGGTAGAGTCCAGACTTCTGTAAGAGATAGAGTTCGAATAACAGCCAGAACTATAGTTGATGCCATAAGATCCAGTACCCACAAGACCCAGTTTAAGCAAGTGAAGGGTTAAGATAAAAGGCCAGTTGATAGGGACCATCAATTTAAAGATGGGAGATCTGATCAATACCGTATGGATCAATAATCAAGGTTATGATACCCTGAACTTGGAAGTAGTCAGAAAATTTCTTCTCAATTTTGTCTACAAATGGAAAAGCCAGCCATGGCATTCTTGCATGATACTCTTCAAAGGCTATCTCCTCTCTGTCACCCCCACACAAACGCAATCTTAAAGGCCACCCCTTTCTTCATAAGTCTACTGTAAATCTCAACAAGCTGTGGAGTGAAAGTTTTACGGATACCACACTTGTGAATTGACAAATACAAACCCACAATTTTCCCCAGAAGCTCCCCTACCAGGACCTATTGGAAGGTTTACTTTAGATTTGACAAACATGAAACATGCTTTTTGTAGGCTCTCATTGGTGTGCAATTTTTTCTCCATAGATCACAACTAAGAGAGGAAAATGCTCCAAGAGTGTTTTCTTTGTCAGGTATTCAAGGTTATTGTTTGGTGGAAGTTCTTTGCATTCATTTCTATTGGAACTCACAGGCTTATTCACTTTTGTAGATGAACTCAATCCATTGTCATCTTTAGTGAGTTGTTGGAGGAAGATTGAATTTGAATGCCGGCCTATTTTGCTAGATGCAGTCGAGCTACAACACGAGGTTTGATGTTAAGAAGGTTAGTTATAAAACTGATTTTCTAATTAAGCTTGACATTTTATGATTAGACTTTAACGTTTTGAACACATATTTTTTTTCAATTTCAGTTATGGTTTGCTTTATACTCACTCTTGTTTCGGAGAATGCATGATGATCCAGATGTGGAAATCAGGTCTACAATTTTGAGGTACAAGTTTTATATTTATTCTTTTATTTGTTGGAGAAAGATATGTAAGTTGGGGAATATTCCCTAACTTTCTTTGTCATAGTATTGGAGAGTTTATGCAAACTGCGACCATAGGGGAGTTCAGGAAATGCTTGGAGCTCTTGGTTATGTTTCATGGGCAGTTTTCTTTACAAGTATGCTTGGAATCATACCTTGTAGATATGCCAAGGTAATAATCTGTAAGATATAACATATATTCCCTAGTTTTTTTAGTTTTCAATTTTCTTCTTCCTTATTTTCAAGGGACATCATGATAACTTTAGAACAGGTACTAAATAATCTACTTTTCAGGTTTCATAATCTAAATAAATCTCATGTCAATATCAATAAATTTGAACCATGTTTCTTGTTGACTACATATGCCATGCCATATGATGTTTGTATTGATGTTAAAGAAAATCTCGAGAACGAGATTATTTATGCATGGAACAGTTCAACATATGTTGACCATAAAACTTGGCATCATAGTTTCTCCTTGCAGATAAGTTGTGAGATAATATAAATATTTACCTATTCTACATTTGTGAAAGAAAATATCTTTGTGATGTGTGTGGTAACCCTTATCCTCACAAAGCAGGCTTTAGGCAAATTATTACTGATCACTATTTTTGAACCGGTTTCAACTCTTGTGCACACGTCTTGCCTTCCAACCTGAGCACTGTAATTGAAGAATTGGCACAATTTAGATTTTCATATTTCATAGTGGAAGTAATATGATGAAAATTATATGGGGAAAATAAATTTTAGGTGAAATTTGTGAATGTTACGATCTGGAAAAATATTTACATTAAAAGGCTAAGGGTTGATAGTATTGTTTAAATTTTTAGATCTCTTTATTGGTTTCCTTGTCGGAACCTCCATGGATCTATTTTTCTAATTATAAGTTTTATATCTACCATTGATATTTGAGAATAGAATATAGCTTCATTAATCTCCTATTTTAGAGTTTGGAGATTTTAAGGGCATCCAGAGAGATCATGTACACAGGCAGACAATCCAGTGATAGAACAATAGAGAAGTTATTACTACCGCATAATGTTATCCTGCATGCCCTTGAAAATAAGTAAGAAGACCAGTGACAGAAAAATAGAGCAGTTATTACTACCGCATTGACATGCAAAGTCAAAATTCATATGATATTATATATATTTATTTCACTGTATGGAATATGGGTTCAGTTCACATTAATGAAGAAGGAAAGAACTTTGACTATAGTTATGCTTGCACGCTATGATTTTTCTCCATCAATTCCAAGAATAAATGAATGCGTTGCAGGTACAAAGCATAACATGCAAGATGGCAACAATGGGGTGCATAGAGTTGTTAATGCAATTATTGTTCAAAGACATACCAAGAAGATTGCCAGCATGCATGTTGTCTTAAGACTGTCATAAACGTTAATGTATTACTTTGTTGGTTGTCTTTATAGGAGTTGTTGAATCTTGATGCAAGTTGCTGAAAATACCTAATTGAAATTCCAATAATGCATAAACACACTATCAAAATTATAAATTAAAAAATTCCATAGAAAATTCACCAAAACCTAAAAGCAGTTTGCTACCTAATTAAATCTGGATTCCAACAAAGAATGCCCAAAAATTGTTTTTGAGTCCCGGGTTATTAGGACCCACTATAAGACATTAATCCCCGTGGTCAGTTTATTTATACACGATTTAATCACCTTGATCAGTTTATTTATACACAATTTAATCACCTTGATCAGTTTATTTATAAGTCGTCCTGTCATGCAGGTATATCACATAGATTTAATTTATTACCTCTGTAGTTTAAGGAGGGTTCCTAAAACATATTCCTGCTCTTTTATGGTAATGCATTTGTATTTACTATTTTGAATGGGAACAACCAATAAAAATAGTATATCATGTAAAACAAAAATAGCAATCCCTCATTTACAAGTAAACATAGATGCTTACTGATGATTTTTGCTAGACTCATATGGTAAAGCATTTGCATTTAAACAGTATACTATGATCATAAGTATTTTGGGAAGTTAATACAAAATAATTGAAGATGAAACTCCATCATCAATGGTACTCATCTCAAGAAGCAATAGGATTGTAACTTGAGAAAAGAAGTATCCTTTAGTGTGTACTATTAAGGAAATAACTATGGCATATAAAACAACACCAAAATTCATCTTAGGGAGTTGGTTCGAGATGAAACTCTATTGTTACATGCTCTTAGTACAAAAAAATAAAAAAAATATTGGGGTAATGAGTTAATGAAAGGACATTGCTTGGATCTTAGCAAAAATGTCGTTGAGCTACATGCACAACTATGTGTGTGTCTAGTGTTCAGCCATGGTCGAACTAAATTTTTTGAATTCTTATAATGATAATGACCTAGTTCAAAACTAGACATTATTTATCCGTATGCTAACATGGTTTTCAAGAGAGATGAGGCTAGGTGCAAGTCCTAGGTAACTTTTTCACATGTTTCCAAACTCCATTCAATACAAAGCAGGACTTTTTCACATGTTTCCAAACTTCACTCAATGCAAAGCAGTTTTAGGACCGATTACACACAAACTCTAAAAACAGAGGAAATTTCCACCATACCAAATAAAGAGGGTGTTATCTCTAGGGTTGTATTCTAGATTTACTTTAGAATTTTCGACTTTACATAGTTACCATTCCTATTTTCACCCTAGCTTCTCTTTGAATTTCTCATTTTCAAATTTTACCCTAGTTTGTTTTGATCAAATGTTTCATTTATTAAAACCAAAATAAGACTCATTTTCATTTGATTTTCAAAATGTTTTATTTCTTGATCGAGATAATACAAATGTTACCATGATTAATGTTATCGTGCTTGGAACATTAGCAATTTTCATTTCATATATGATTTACAACTATATACTGGCAGCATGTGAAAAGTTGTGAAAGGCAATGATGCTGCTAGTATCGATTTTTTGAAATAAAGACGAGTGGCAAGCTAACCTTATACAATCAACTTTCTTGGTATAGCTTGCATTTTATGGAATATTTTACAGGCATTCAGGTTAGCAAGAAACTTATATCACCATGACACGAGCCAAGAAACCAAGTGGGAAACTCCTTAGGTTTGAGCCATATGTCCAGGTGCCACCAGTCCTCTACATCAAGTTTTCATCATTCAAGTACAACCGAGACCAAGAGTCACAATCATCAAGGAGATAGCTGTCAAGGGGCCAAAAGCTATGCATTTTGGTGTCCAAAGCATTTGAACAAATTCCAGGTCTATTAATATTTAAAAGGCTTCTCTTCCAAATGTCAAGGGATGTGCAGAGTGTAAAAAAATTGCAGACTCTAATCAGCAAGAACTTGTTGTTTCCCTTAGTGCTCGAGATTAAGTAGCAATGGTCAAAAGTTCCCTGCAAGATGGTGCTGCGTTTTTACCTGAAGGAGACATAAATATAACATGTTTAGTAATAATTTTCAAATGACGATTCTGAACGGATGGAAAATCATTTTAAAAAGTTGGAGGAGGTTTTTGTTCCTAACACATCAAAGAACAATAACCTCTCTCAGTTTTCCTACAGGTGTCACAGAGTGGGAGAATCGAATCCATCATTAATTCCTATTTTTCAGATCTCAAAATTTTCCTGTTTTGACACATGTTTTTAGAATGCAGATTTCGGGAAAATGGAAACAAATATCAGGGAATTGAGAGAGGTTTTTACTCATAAAAAATTGATATAAAAAAACCTCTCACAGATTGTACACAACTGTCATGATTTAGGAGATACGAAATCATAATTGTAGCCCTAATTTTCATGGCAGTCTGGTCCATTTTTCATGGCAGACAGTTCCAAAATTTAATATAATTTTTGCTATCTTTAGAAATTCGACCTCATAGAGAGGATTTTGACCTCAACACCTATATGAGGCATGTTTGTAACATTTTGGGGGGATCTCTTCCTTTGAGAAGGAAGAAAAGGTTGGAACACATTATGGAGATCAAACTTTAGCCAGGAGCTGCAGGCATGTATAATTAATGATATACATACTGGTCCTTTTTGTGGTCATATGACTTATTTATAATTAGTGATATTGTTGATCAATTCTTGTAATAAGGATTAGCTTAACCATCGATATGCTAAGGATAAGTATGTTGTCCCATTGACCATTGGGAATATAAATGCAATTTTATATTAATGCATTGAGTATTGGATACATATATAAGAAGGCAATGTATTAGTGAATACATAATTTCCTTTCATTAATATAATAAATTGGGTCACTATGAGATTTAAGGAGTTAGATGCGGTCTTACTTATTTGTAGTTTTGACTAAGTACTAGTATTGATAACTTAGGACAAGTTATGATTAGGTAAGATCTTTGGGAGGTAATGAATTAGGCTATTAAAATATACATGCTTATCATCTAAGGAGGTGGTCGATAATGATAAATTAAATATTGTCTCATACAATCATTGAATATCCCTATTGAATATTAAGGTTCATGTGGTTAAGTTTCCCTACTAGGTATTGTTGACATCATCGTTGATGCATATAAGATGATGACCTTAAGTGGAAAGGCATTTGGTGAAAACAATAGAGAATTGTACGAAAACATGAACGTGAAAATGGTTACAACCAAATGCATTGCAATTGCATGGAACTCCTTTTGGAGGAACAAGGATGGTAGATAACAAAAATGGAAGGTGCTTGATAGGAATGTTGGTTATAAGTGATATATTTGTCCATCCAAATAAGGATTGATACTAAGTGATTCACCTGTGGACTTGCAATATGAGGTTGATAATATTGTGTTACTAAATCATGTATTATTAGCATTTTACGTTAACTTCGGGACAAAGTTTCCTGAAGAGAGGGAGTATGTAATGCCCCATTGTAACTAGGCTCATGTGCACTATTGTGCTTGAATCCATTCTTCACCTTCTCTTATATGTGAAAGTACTTAGGCTCATTGGCACTATTGTTCTTGAATCCATTCTTCACCTTCTCTTATATGCGAAAGTACTTATGCTTCAATGAACATGATAGTGGATGCCTTGAGTTGGAAACCTCACATCTTCTCAGTATTTCCATTAAAAACAAATTTTCAAGAGAAGGTAATGAAGTTACAACTGGCAAACAATTGGTATAGTGAAGTCAAGATAGAACTTGAAAAGGAAAACATGAAGGTTCTTAGATATGAGGGTTATACACCTGAAAATTATGGGTTGTTGTGGTAGAAACAAGCAATATATGTGCCAGTGAACGAGGATGTTTGAAATGTTATCGTATCTAAATCCCACAGGGAAACTTATATGGCCCATTCAGGGGTTAAAAAGATGTACGCATATCTCAAACCATTTTTTTCTGTCACGATATGAAGAAAGACGTTGTGGATTTTGTGACAAAATGCCTTGAATGCAAGCTAGTGAAGGCTGGGAATCACCATCCAGTTGAATTGTTATAGCCTCATGCCATCCCCAAGTCTAACTAGAAGGTAATATTGATGTATTTCATTGTCGGATTACTGATGACTTCCCGGAGACATGATTCTATTTTTGTTGTGGTGAACATGTTGACCAAGAGTGCACATTTTATTCTATTCAATACCACTTACCCAACACAAGAGATAGCATGAGATTTTGTGAATGAAGTGGTGTGTCTGGATGGCATACGTCAGAATATTATATCTGACAGAGGGTCAGTGTTTACAATGATATTTTCGACGAGTTTCCAAGCAGCATTGGGTACTCAATTGAACTTTAGAATTGCATACCATGCAGAGACAGATGGTCAGACCGACAAGGTCAATAAGTTTTTAGAGGACATGATACACATGTATGTGATGGATCAACAGAGTCGTTGGGAGGAGTATCTTCCATTGGTATATTTTTCCTAAAATAAAAGCTATCAAAGATCGATACAGATGGAACCATTTGAGATTTTATATGGTAGGCCATGTCAGACACCACTGAGTTGGGATCATGTAGAGGATATAGTCATGGTGGGTCTAGAGGTGATCTAGGAGATGGAAGATCAGATGCAGACCATCCGGACATGGCTTAAGGAAGCCCAAGAGTGAAAGAGGAGTTATGCATATGCACATAGGATATACAGGAGTTATGATGTTGGGGATAGCGTCTTCTTATGGGTGAGTCCACAAAAGAGCTCTATCAAATTTGGCAAAGAATCCAAATTGTCTCCATGGTTTTTGGGACCTTTTGAGATCACTGAGAGAGTGGGGTTGGTTGCTTATTTTATTTCCTTTCCATCAACTTTGAGTTAGATGCATGGTTTTTTTCATGTTTATGTTTTACATCATTGCATATCTGATCCATCCCATGTTATTGATTTGAGCCATTTGCATATGTCAAATGATGGGCCCATTGTGGTTGATCATGTTCATAATTTGGAGTGACGAATTTGATAGCTTCAACGCCGAGTAGCCGATCATGTCAAGGTTCAATGGGACATCTATAGTCCCAGCTCTGCAAATTGGGAGGATGCATCGAAGATGCATAGACAGTTTCCTTATCTGTTTTAGAACTTTGGGACGAAGTTTCCTGAAGTGAGGGTGTATGTAGTCCTCCATTTTTGTGATAAACTATAGAATTTGATTATGGGCCATAGATTTGATTATGACTACTCTTTGAGGGAATCCAGTTGTGAAGACCATCTATTTGATTATGACTACTCTTGGAGGGCATCCAGTTGTGAATGACCTGGTTATGTGTGTGAAACCAATACATGTTGTTGACCATGTGATGTTGATGTTGATCTCTTATAATTATGCTAGGTTGGTCATGTTATGGTTTCATTGATGATTATGCTATGATATTGATGTGATAGAAATATCATATGATCGTTATATAATTTGATGTTGATCAAATGTTATATGTCTATGTTATGATATTTGAGATGTTATATGATGTTATTATGTTTCAACATGATTGAATGAATGTGCAATGAGAAACGTTGACTAATGTTTATGCTTATATATATATATATCACGTACTCTGATGTGTTGTCAAGGGTGACATGTAGAACAGGTACATGCGACGCAAGTAGGCGTTAATACATCATGGCCTCAGAATGAGTCATAAATCAGTGAAAAGTGTTGATCACCTGTAAAACATATATGCTTATGATGAAATCTCGGTAAAATATTTGATGCACGCACGATGTGCATGGAATCAGGATGAGTCGATTACATTGACAAGTGATGTCAAGCTATGATTCATGTTTTTATTTGAAATCTTATTTATTAAGATTTGATACACGTGGTGTTTACGTGCAGGTGATGGATGCGACTGCCAATCAGTCCACATTAGTGGACGAGGCCGAACATGACACAAGCTAAGTCTAGTCAATGTTGATGTGATGATTTTGATTAGAGCGAGAGAGGATCCAATTCATCAAGTGCATGTTGTTGTGAGGGTAGGTTGTAGTATGGTCACTCATGAGGTATATTGCTCAGGGACGCACAATAAGGAGTTGGCCTTATTTCCCAAGAACCATTAGAACCTCAGCAGGGTAGGCAGGTTGATTTAACAACTCAACCATCATACCATATCCTTACCCGAGGGAATATCTGAAGGGAATGCGGGAAGCATAGTACCTTGATATCCCTGGTCATGACAAAAATGCAATGGCTAATGAACTAATAATTAATGGGAAAGGAAAAGAGAATTAATAAAGTATAGCATGAAAAACTATTAATTAAAAATGAGTTAATCAATTAATTCTAAAATAAATAGATGAATAACTAATAATAATAATAAAAGTAACAATAATATAATAAATTTTATGAAAATTGAATAATAATATTAATGAAGATATTACAACAAAAATTAGAAAAATTTAAACAACTAAAACTTGGTCAGGATTTAAAAAAAAAGGAAAAGCAACAAAATTAAGAAAAATCATTAAAACATACTTTCTTTAAAAAAAAACAAAGATAAGGAAAATAAGGAAAGAAAGCAAGAAAAGTTGGCCGATGATTGTTAAATAAGAAAAGGAGAAGAAAAGGAGCATCAGGCTCACATCTTTTCCTTTGGGCAAGAGTTCTAGAGTGCAGGTTGGGTTGTGACTGCTGTCGAGGTGATTGATTGAGGTGTGGTTCACTATGATACTAGTAGGATTGGGGCATTCTTCGGTATTGAGACCAGCATCATAGCTCATTGGGTAGCAGAGTGTGGAAGGCCTCGTCGGAGCTCGGGGGTCCCAGGGGAAGAAGAGTACCAGTTGGGTATGGTAGGGTGGAAACCGGTGGACCTTTTTGGATTGGAAAATCGACAAAAGCTTGCAACAGATCTTAGTCAACTACCACGATTTTCGAAAACTTCGCGATAAGGCTTAGGTTTGCAAAATTAGTGTTATGGTTTATTTATTTCAATGGATTAAATGATTAATATATTATTGTTTAAAGGTTGTATATTTTATTTAATTCATTTTTTTACAGCATAGAGCATAGATATGTTGTCTCATTGAAGAAAAATTTTGTTGTCTTGAATTTCAGATCTGGTATTCTAGATATGTGCATGTTTATTTAGTGAATTCAATAGGGTACCTGGAAGGTCCTTACAGTTTCTAGATCAGAAATTGTAGATATAAACACCCCAAGATGAGATTCTAGAGTTGCGGGTAAATCTTGTTGCCCAAATTGCCCCTCATCAAATGTCATCACTTGATCAGAATATTCTCCTTTGCATTATTTATTACTTAGAGATCGTTCATACATATTCACTTTCTAATCGTAGGCCATTATTTCTTCTTCTTTGCATAACTTATTACCTAGAGCTCATATTCACTCTCTGATTGGAGGCCATTATTTCTTCTAGTCAATATCTCCTTCAGTGGTTCGGTTTATTCATATGCAAACTTCAGACATTCTAGCTTCCTAGGTACTCTCAAAGAACTAATACAAGGCGTAATTGGACTTCCTCTATGCATGGGGTATTGACCTACAAGATCAAACATAATATATGTTGGATATGGTGCTTTTTTGCTTCTGGAAGCCTTTGGCACTTGGCTTCAAGTTTTGAAACCACATTTGCATTTCTGTATTTGCACATGTAAAATTTTTGCATCCCCTTTGTACTCCCTTCATATGTATGATTTTCCCATCATTTATGCAACAAATAAATCTCATATTTCAGTCTAGAATTCTCTTCCAGTGCGAAGCTTATCTTAGTTATCTTCAATTTCAAATTTGGTGTTTGCTTTGGTTATCTCTTCAAATTTTGAATTTCAATGGTATTTCGATGTCAATTGCATTCTAAGTAAATCCCATTCCTTGGAATTGTGGAAGATTGCACACTCAATAGATTTCTCTTTTTCTTTATTGAGGATACTTAGCTTTATAATGTGCTTATGCATTCGAACCTATGTCAACCTTCTGTTGAAGGGCTTCCTCCACTTGTTTTTTGTACTGGGTATCTTCCACTACTGCATTTTCCAATTTAGAATCAGCATTAACATAAATATGAGAAGAGAAAACTCTCATTTAACTATTCAATAGAAAAACTCAATAAGGAAAACACTCTTAGCTCATATAATACAAAAGTATATGTTTCAAAGAAAATCCATTTGTTACATATTTCGATCTCATGGCCATGTCTCAAACACTCCAATTTTGAACTCACTGATAATTACACAAATGGATAAAAGAGTAAATTTTACTTAATTTACCAAGACAAATATTATTTATGCTTTTTAGTGTAGATATTAGTCAACCAAATTCCGCTATTAGTAATAAATGCTCACCATTGACATTTTTATTATTTTTATTTAAATTCATATAGCAATCTTGTAGTAATCTAGTTCTTGAAGTATATTTCGTTCAAACTATTACTCGTTGTCTTGTATCGTGCCAGCCATATTTTTAAAAACCCTTGACAATTATGATGAAAAACATGACCATAAATGGAAAAAAAAAAATATGCTAAACTTACTGAAAGTAATAATCTACAATAGAGTTTGGGGTTTGGAATTTTATGGTGTATGGTATACTGAATGACATAGTTGTAATATTACAAAGCTTTATAGAAGCAATTGATAGTTATGCTGGCTTAAGGATGGTGTATTTTCCTTTTATGGTATATACTATATAGTTACCATTTAAACTGATTATGTTGTCTCGATTTTTATTCTCTGTGTTACTATACAACTTTCTATGTTGCTACTAAGGACAACTCAATGCCATCCCATGGTAAAGTTCTGTTAAACTATATTTTTAATCAGTCATCATTTTATCTAGAGAGAACTGGACCTAGTAATGTAACACATCATCTAAATCAGTTTGATATGATTATTTTCCTACCAACAAAGTAGTTTAATTAACCTGAAAAAATATGGTGAATATGGAGCATATAAACATGAAGCAGTGTAGTAGTAAGTCCATAAGTTGGAGGATTGTTTCTACCATTTTGGAAAGAGTTAAAAAAAATCTCATAGAGGACTTTTGGAGCATATGGATTACATATTTCTTTAAACAGGAAAATAAATATTTCTATTTATAAAAAAACATTGTTATTGCATGGATTCAGATTATCAATAAACTTATAAAGTTTATCACACGACACACAAATGCTAGCCTCTATTATTTCAGTATTTGGCTTCTGCAACCTTCTGTAATCCAGTACTCTGTTGCTTTTGCAACCTTATTTCCCAACCATGTCTTGCATGGTTTATGAAACCTTGTTCCTAGCATTGATTTTTTACTTCCACTTGTGTGGCTTTTGCATCTTGCAACTTTTCTCTGCTTGCAACTTTTTCTTGTAGCTCTTGCGGATTTTACAACTCAACCCCTAAAGGGCCACAACTTTTTTGTGATACATTTGTGGTGTCTCATGACTTTCTCTTGTGGGGGATTTCATTGGCTTGCAATTGGAACATGGGAGCATAGTGTTTCAAATTGCAACCTTCTCAGTACCTCGTAGGGATTGGGATTGCACTCATGAAGAATCTTGGAAGTATTCTTGGGGATTATTTTCTTAAGCATTGTTGGAGGCTTGCATTAGTGCATTTTATAAATAAAACATGTTTTATTTCCTCAGTTTTGAATTTTTACAGGAAATCATGAGCCATGCACACTTTTCATTTATTGGATATGTGAAATTCATTCCTTAATGATTGCTAACAACTTCTGCACGCCAGCTTATTGAATTGAAGAATGGTGAAACTTATAATGGACACTTGGTGAACAGTATGAACATACATTTGTGTGGGGTCATATGTACATCCAAGGTAAGAATCTTCCTGTAATGGTCTATATTAGTTTGTCATGTTGTTGTGTCAACTGATTTTTCGCCTCCTTAGAAGATCTTTTACTATAAATGTTCAGTATATTATATGCTTTTAGTCTGATGTGGGTTATTTGTTTCTGAAATGGAGGTTTGCAATGTAGGATGGTGACTATTTTTGGTGAATGCCTGAGTGTTATATCCATGGAAACACTATCAAATATCTTTGTGTACCCGATGAAGTGAGTATAGAACTCTTATATTATGTCTGTGCTTTTATGTTGGTTGCAGTTTTGGTTGGTAGAATTATTTTTCTTTTCGATTTAATATGTTGATTTAGAAGCTTGTGATATTAAAGAATCAAATGAGCATAGTATTGATGCTAACACCACACTTGATTGATTTTACATAATTGATGACAATCAAAAGAGAGGATGGCATTCAATGCATTTGAATTTTATTTATGTTAGCCTTGTAAGGTTTAGTCTTATGACTACTTTGCTATTGCAGAATAGCCTAAAATGATCGAGTTTTATCTGTAAATCATATTTGAAAGAAGCAATAGATTATCGGAACTAAAAATTTGTTTTTTGGTTGTAAATAGTATATTTTTTTCATATTCTATTAACACAAGATATAGTACCAATGTTGCACTAGATTCAAGAATTGGGAGCATTGGAATGCAGACAAGAGTGTCCAGAACTGCTAGAAGTTTCATCCAAATTTGCAGGAAACAGCAGATTGGTATTAACAATATTATATTTAAAAAATCCAAAAAAATAAACTTAACAGTAATCAATAATACTAAGTAACATTAACAATATTATATTTAAAAAATAAAAAAAAAAATAAACTTAACAGTAATCAATAATACTAAGTAACATTAACAATATTATATTTAAAAAATCCAAAAAAATAAACTTAACAGTAATCAATAATACTAAGTAACATTACTTTGAAACAATAAAACTTAAAAGTTTAGTTAAAATATTGAACTTTAAAGATCAATTTGAAACTTTGAAGATATCGACAATGCCATAGTAAATATTGAACTTTGAAGATCAATTTGAAACTTAAACTTTGAAGATCAATTTGAAACTTAAACTTTGAAGATCAAATTGAAACTTAAATCATAAATGCCTCCACAATATTTATTTCTGAAAGGTCGACATGACTATTTACATTTGTCCAAAATCCACCAAAATAAGCCAAACTTGTGACTGTATTGATTTTGAACTATAATGTATCATATAGTGCAGAAATATTGTGCATTAGTTGATTCACAACATACACGCATAGTCTACAACACAGGAACACAATATTGATTGCATCATATAGTCCAGACAATCAGAAAACAATGATAACTATTATTCTATAAAATTGAAAAGATAGCTCATAATTGCCTTTCTGTTACATAATTTATATTTGAACATAATCCCAAGTTTGCAATCTCCCTTTCCACTCTCTTTCTTACCTTGTCATGGTGTTTTCTATTACAGTCTACATCTATTTTCAATTTTTTAAATTTTCAAAATGTGTACTCCATTGTGTCATCCCAAAGCAATCCCAACAGAAACTTTTTCAACACCTTCTTAGTGAACAATGAACATTTATTAGAATATTTTATTAGACAACCCTCATGTAAGTTAAGGAATAATAATAGCATTAAATTGGACTTATATGTGACCAAACCACAATCGGTCGTCACTAAGACCACCGATGGGGGAATGAAACAACCGAAGTTGAAAGGCCCCCTCCTTCCAAAACCTACACCTAAATTGTCAGGGTTCGCTCCGCATAAAGCAGGGGACATCAACCAGCAATGGTTAAAAGCCCCAGTAATGACCAGTACTCCCACCCAAAGAGTCATTCCACCATGCGCTCTTTGCGGGAAACAAGGCCATGTGACCAACTTATGCCTCACCTTTCCATAGCTATGAAACTTTTTCAACACTCTGGTCAGCATAACCCATGCTCCATTGACCATATAAGGGGGCACATCATCATCTCCCACACCTAAATTCAATACATTGTGTACCAATCACGCATGTGTGATGTGTTCCTAGTATGGGAATTACACACACCATTTTCCTAATCTCCCTCGATTTCAGGATGCTTTGGCCACCATTTTCCTCACCCAACCATTAGATGATACCTCTCCCCCTACATCACCAGAAGTGGATCCCATCAATATGGTTACCATGGTGACCCTAGTAAACACCTCCCCTTGGTGGGAAGACTCCATTCCCAACCAACAATTGCCTCTTCGGTGCCCGCAAAGTCCTACCATCATCCTTAACCACACCAATGCCACCTGCCCATGTCGTTCATGCAATTTAATGTCTCACCATTCATTCCAATGTCCTCTAGTGGTCGCATTTCGCACTCTGCATGAAACCCAGAGTTGATTAGTCGATAACCTCACTCATTACGGGACCACCCTCGATACAATAGTCGAATAGGATAACGAACTGATAGACAACACTTCCGACCACACTGTCCCTCACATGTCAAATCACCTTAGCGATATCGATCCCCCCTCACCCATTTCCTGGGAGGTCTTAGATATCCTAATATTTCCCCAGGAAGAGATAATACCCCATCTCCCCAACACCTCCGAGTATTTAGACATATTGCATCTCAATTCAGTTCCCCTTCAGACCAATTCCAAAGACCCCTTTTCCGCTGATGAAGAAATGCTAGAAGAATATGTATTTTCCATGAATGAAGAGATAATCGAAGCCATGCACATTGATTAACCCCCATGGGACACTTTCCATTATAGGCCATTGGTAGTTCATACACAGGGTCTACACAGCCTGCCTATCGAACAACAATATACAATTGAATCAAAAGATATTTTACCCCCTGGTCATATTGATTGGTTCAAAATTTCCATTCCCTCCTTGGATGCTTTCGAAGATGGAAATATAGCCAATATATACCCCACAATCCAAGTTGATATTTCCATTACCCCCAGAGTCGTCGAAAACATCTCCATTGGGGATCCCTTCTCACCAAAGGAAATTACTAATTTTACTACCCTCTTCAAAGAGTTTTGTGATGTCTCTGCATGGTCCTGTGAAGAGATGCCAAGCCTCGACCCTGCAATTATCAAACATCATATTGACACTTGGCCCGATGCCATCCCTGTTATGCAAAAACAATGCCCAGTCCACCCTTATAAGGCCTCAAAGATCAAAGCCAAGATCGAAAAACTCTTACATGTCGGATTTATCTTCCCCATCGCTTACACATCCTGGGTCTCTAACCCAGTCTCGGTTAACAAAAAGCAGGGTACCATCCGTGTCTGTACAGATTTAAGGGACCTCAATTTAGCATGCCCTTATAAGGACAATTTTCCAACACCCTTCATCAACCAGATCATTGACTCATGTGTCGGTAGTTAAATTTTTTCCTTTATGGATGGATTTGCTTGTTATAATCAAATACGGATCCACCCCCAAGATTAGTACAAAACCGCATTCATTACACTATGGGGTACCTTTGCATACAAGGTTATGCCCTTCGGTCTGAAGAATGTGAGTGTCACTTTTCAGCGCACTTTTGGCTCAAATCATCTTCGTCTTTTTAGATGACCTTACCACCAAATCAAGAAACAATGCGACCATCTTTGCGATCTTCGTACCATATTCACATGATGTCGCAAATAAAACATATGCTTGAACCCCCTTAAATGTGTCTACTGTGTCACCATTGGTTGACTATTAGGGTTCATCGTCTCCAAGGACACCATCACTGTCGACCCTTCAAAATTTCAAGCTATCCTGGAGCTACCACCCCCATGAACAAGGCACCAGTTGCAGAGTACTCAAGGAAAGGATAACTTCCTTCGGCATTCCGTCCCTGACTATGCCACTCAGGCCCACGGATTTTTACACCTCCTTAGAAAATTCATCCCCTTTAAGTGGGATGATTATGCCCAAAGCACCTTCGATGCTCTAAATCAATCCTTTTCGTCAGCTCCCCTCAACTCACCTCTGGACTTTGAAAAAGATTTTATCCTTTACATATCTACGTCAGCTTCTGTTGTGGCTAGTGTGCTAGCCCAACCAGCCGAGTACCATCATGAACACATTATTTACTATGTCAGCAACACCCTCTCCATACCAGCACTCAACTACACTCCTGACAAAAATCTCACGCTGGCAGTCATCCTTTCCATACAGAATCTACGCCATTACATTTGGCTCTGCGAAACAATAATGGTCGCTGACTCCAACCCCATGCAATACATACTTAGTCGCAAGCTTATCAATAGTAAATTTTCACCTTTGATCATCATCTTACAAGAGTTTGACCTCAAATCTGTTGTCCCTAAAAGAAAGAAAGATATGGACCTAGCTGTTCTCATTACAGACCTCTCATCTACCACCTCAGGCAAGCCTATTCAAGACCAATTACCTGATGAGCATATCTTCTTCATCATTGGTGGCCCGTGGTACAACGATATTCTAACTTATCTTTGTACTCATAATTTTTCCCCCCACCTATCCCACGATGACCACCGAAAGATCCGTCACCTGGCACCCAAATACCTTCTCATCGGAGAGGTCCTATACCACTGTGGCATAGACACCATCATGTGATGTTGTCTAACACATGAGGAGGTTGAACAAGTTCTCAATGACTTCCATAGTGATGCATGTGGCAGACACCTGTCAGGACTAGATACCACCCAAAAAACATTACGTGCAGGATATTTTTGGCCCTCTATCTTCAAGGATTGTGTCTACGCAGTCAAACACTGTGCAAACTATCAAGTATTTTCCTGCAAAACATAGTCCTCACCTGTTCCTATACATCCAGTGATCACCACTGGGACATTTTTCAAGTGGGTAATTGCTTTCATGGAGTGTTTCCGTACTTCAGTGCAAGGTCACCAATATATCAATGTCATCGTCTATTACTTCACCAAATGGGCCGCAGCCATGCCTACATCCGATTGCAAAGGCATCACAACTGCACACTTCTTCTTTAACCATGTCATCTCCCACTTTGGTGTACCCAAACAACTGATCTATGATAATGGAAAACACTTCCGCAATGAGACCTTTGAAGAACTATCGCGGTTGTTAGGATTTAAACATGAATTTTCGACAACTTGCTACCCCCAAGAAAACAACCAAGTTGAATTTCTAAACAAAGTTCTCAAAACTATGCTCAAACACATAGTGAATAAGAACAAATCTAATTAGCATCACATGTTGTTCCTAGCTCTTTGAACTTACCGTACCTCGGTCAATACTGCTACAAGATTTACCCCATTCCACCTTGTCCATGGAGTAGAAGTTGTCCTTCCCATCAAGTGCCAAATCCCTAGTGTACCCTCCAATCCATTGTCGAGTTGCTACCAAATACTCCATCCCTCGATCAATGACTCTTTACTTTGGAACACCTCGACAAAGAATGTTAGGTATCCCTTCAACAAAATGAGGCCATGAAAGTTCATTCCAAGGCACACCATTATCGACAAGTGTGACCTCGCACCTTCAATGAGGGTGACTTTGTCTTCGTCTTCAACGCCAAGAAAGACAACAAACCAAGACCTGATAAATTTGCATCTAAATGGATAGGCCCTTACGTCGTTAAGAAATATCTCCCCAAAGGTGCATATATCTTAACCGACCTAGAAGGTCTCCCCCTCAACAACCCCATCAATGTGTTGTACCTTAAACACTTCTATCCTTGATTCAAAGGCACCCCACAGGTGCAGTTTGTTTTGGTTTTATGTTTTATGCATTGTCAATACCTTGATCATGTTCTTTACTACACTTGGGCATGTGTGACGTATGTGAAAGATCACGACCAAAACAGGGAGAAGACTCTTGTTTTTCCATTATAAGAACAAGAGTTCATTCCTCAATAATGGTGTCAGGCATCTTACCATGGGTATCATTTCGAAACTGGCATATAGGCATTCTTTCCCCCCTATTTACAAATGCATTTACTAGTATTCACACTGATGACCATAGGGCCCGCATTCCCAGTCTTGATGTGCCATCAACGTTATCAATATGAATATCATGTTCCCCCATGGGTGTACACACCATTGCCAACCTAGTAATAAATTGAAACCCATGATTTCGAACTCCCACAAGTCCGAGGAATCTCATCCAAATTGAAAATAGTACCCCTAGCTCATCATTTTTTAGTTGCGCATTTACTCCCCTGACCCTCGCAATAAACACCATATGATTCCTCATTGCATGGTGCGATCACGATTCACAAATACCACTCATACCTCCATGATACCTTTACCTTATGTAATATTCCTTGTATCATTTCCCCCACAAAAACACCTATGGGGCCCCCGCCCTCGGAAGTAACCATGTATATTTAGTTCTTCCCACGGGAATACACTTCATGGTATTGATTCATAGGGCACCCATCTTTGCATTTTCAAAACAACCACCACCTTATCTTGGAAAGCATCCCCTAACCCACTCAAAACCGTGGGGACTCCACCCATCATCAAATTGGTCCCTCGACACACCCAAAACTTTGGGGACCCCACCATTATTATTTATGTACAAACCGTTCCCCCATCACATAACATTGCGGGAACACCCTATTGTTTTTGGCAGCAACCCATGGTCTCCTTTGATCGATGTATTTGAGTTCTAATATACTCAGCAGTATTTGTTTTGTCAGTCACCATTAAACTTTGTATTGTGTCTCCATCAAAGCACGTTCCTTTGCATTGTGTATCCCTCCATATCAATCTATACCTTTCCGAAAGGAAGGCTGGCACCCACACTCCCCATGTTTACATCAATCAAAGGAAGTTATGATCCCCACGCTTATCATCTAGTCTTATGTCAGGTCGGTCCATCCAATATTTGGTTACAATATAATCTTGGTTCTTAGGATAAGACCCTCGTCTTGTCATGTACTTCAGCTCTCGTTGACATCAAAACACTATATTTTGAGAGTTGCAGTAGTTGTAATTGTACCTTGGGATCCCTTTCAATCACTATAAGGGATCACCTCGAACTTAGTAGGGAGATTCATTAGTGCTCCCTAACTTAGTGGTTTCCCCTATGCTCAACATCAAAACATCTATCGCATCAGAGAGAAATGTACTTTTGAAGGTAGTAGTGTTCACATTTGCAAACCATGGTAGCAGCCCATCTAGAACAATGAAGTTCTCTCTCAGACAACTTCACAACCACATTGGTCCCCCACCCCCATGGGCTTATCATTGATCATCATCAATATCGCTTCTTCAACACTCTGCAGTAGTTCTGAGTTTATTTATTCTCACATGGATCAAATCCGCTTTCATCCATGGCCCAACAGTATAGTTGAGATGACCCCTTGGTCCTCTCTCATTGTAATCACCTTGATAACATTTCACGAGCATGGGTATACGCACCTTGTTTGTATAAAACGCCATTATTTACTATAGCTCCAACGATCGTCACCAAAAATATTGCCCCATGGGAGGACCCTATTTTCCACATATGCTTTGTCCTCTAGAACATGAGAGAAACACAAGAAACAATGATGCATTATCATCTCTATAGTACCTTATGAACCTCATACATCAAGGGGCATCTATTAACGCTGAAATCTCACACACATGCATCATTTCGGCAATTCTTGATGTAGCTCACCAAAGGAATCCTCAACAAATACAAAAGGTAGCATGCATGAGTCCAAAAGTTCCCAAGACCAGTCAAAAGAAGAGGTCATGTGGCTGAATCATTTTTAATCCTCTCTATAATGCATGTTATCAGTTCAGTGCCCATGCAATACTCACGCTGCTTTTCCTTCAATATACACGCTATTGTCAAAATGGTAGGACCACCTACTTCCTGTGGTGCATTGAAGTCTCCATCACCTCCAACAATCCAAATTTGGATCCTCACACACTTGGTGGCATTAAATAGCCCCCTTGGTGTACCTTGGAACTAGTTCATGGAGTGTATGAGTTCACATTTGGATCTAGTTGTTTCTTGGCCACCTCTTTTCCTATAAAAGGAAGCCATTGACATGCATTTTGTCAAGAGAAATAAGAGAAAATTTATGCTACTGGATTTGTGTTGGAGCTTCTGCATAGCCCACCTCTTCCTACCTTTGTAAGCATTCCCAAGATCCCTTACCACCTTCCTCCAAGGGGAAATATTTTCTCTCCATTGTTCTACCACCCACTTAGCATATAGTTTAGACAAAAATGACCTCCCTAAGGGGATTATTGGATTCCCTTGAATCCCACACATCGTAGGTGTTGCACAGCTTGACCATTGGGAAATACAAAGTGTTTTGCAAACATTTGATTGTTGTTGGAGTTTGCATTTTTCCTCCCCAATTTCATTTTGTTGTATTTTGTTTAATTTTTCTTTCTTTTATGTGAATTCCACTAACAATCTCTTCTAGGATCATTTGGAGGAAAACCACACACACACAGGGGCTCCAAGGACAAAGGCCTTGCTGCATCCTACAAGGCCTAGCCCCTTACCAAGTGGAGGAATGCACACTTGTCCAATTTTTTCCACAACATCCTCAAACTTCTTTCATTTCTAATTTATTTTGAGAATTGTAACATTATGTAAAATAGTATTTCCCATCATTTTTCTTTTTAAAATTTTCCTTTATTTTGCATTCCATCAATTATTTTCAATTTAACCTTTTATCTCTGAAAATTGTGAAAAAGAAAGGAAGAAAAATGGATCCTCCATAATTGACTATAAATAATGCTCAGACTCCATAACCCAATGGAAAAGGACTCTAATCTATAGTTCTCATCCTCTTTTGAACAAAAAGGTTGTCCCCATTGAAGCCAATGTTGGAACCAATATTGACCCTGATGAAGAATAGAAGATGAAAGTCATATGGAAACAAGTCGAGGAGAAAGTCTGGTGTGAAATGACTTCGACGATGATCAAATTTCAATTATGTCAAATAGCTAACTGTCGGATTGAAGGATGGTGACCAGAGAACCATATAATCATAGTATTGAAGGTACAATTAAGGTGAAGTCACATCGGAGGAAAGCACTGATGACCAAATGTTATGATAAAAAAAAAATTCCATGGAACATCATGTTAGAAGAGATTGTTAAAAAAAAAAATCAATGACGTAGATCAAGCAGAGATCATGATCAAAGGATGGCACAATCTCAAGCTCCATAAAGTGTTAGGGAATTAATTAAAACGCAAAATCCTGAATCCAAATAGCCATGTACATGTGTCAACAGTAGGATGCTTCAGGATCACTAAAGCAAGTGCGACATAATGCTTTTCTGCAAGCATAAAACCACATTTTGGATCCCACACTAGCCTACATACTTTAACACATGTTGAAGTGATGGGACAAGAGCCTAGGTCCCACAAACAAATAGCCACACAATAAGCAAAGATCTGATAAGTTTTTGGTTAGACGATCGATGGTTGAAAGTGCTTTAGGAATCTCAAGGTGCACAAATGTTAATCTCACCCCATGATCCTGAACATAATTTTTCAGGACATGTGTCATCTTGAGAGCTCTTCAAGCTCACAAAAGAGGTCTTGGTAAACCCTTCCTCCTCGATCTTGAAACCACCATACCATCTCCTAGCGGGCACAAATGGGACCCATCCCACATGGGCCCAATGTATCTGACCAATATCATTATACCTGGAATATCTCTATTTAATAAATGACCTTCATGCCTTGTTGTATAGAAAAATAAGCTCATTCTAGGTGTCCCTTCTCTCGAATGCACCAAAATTCAAATCCTTTGCTATAAAAGGCCCAATATTCAAACTTTCGACTCTTGTTTTTCAAGCTATATTTTCTCAAAACAAGCTCAAGTTGCAATCTTCGTAGCATTCCAGGTGCTTCATTACAATTGTGACCTAATAGTAGATGAAAAATATTTTGGTATGTTATTGACTATTAACCTTTCTTTTCAAGAGTCACCCATCAATCTGAACTCCATTCATTTTCTTTTGGGAATGATGCATGCCCAATTAAATAATTTTGCTTCTATGAAGTTTTTTAGGTATCAATATTATCTTTTGTACATGATTCTCTATCACAAAAAGGATTTCTTTGACCAAAATGACCTGAAAATGTTCATAGCTCATCCCACGAATGAAGGATTCCTTGATTTCTTCAATATTGTCATGTCTAAAATATATACTTGGTTGTTTGATACCCCTCCTCCTATATTTTTTCCAAAATTTAAATGTCTATTGCAATTAATTCCATAAGCTATTGTAGGGTATTGGTTATGTTATGAAGATCACATTGAGGTTAGGATTTATGGGTCATAGTTGCCTCCATACCATCTCCCTATATTCCTAACCCCTAGACTATTTTCCCTAGAATTATTTATAATTATTGCGATGGAACCATTTCAAAACTGGGAGATTGATTTTGTGGGACCCATCAATCCACCAGTAAAAATAACAATAACCAAGTATATAATCACAACTACTGAATATTTAACGTGGTGGGAAGAAGCAACATTGGTGAAGGATTGTACAATGGAGACTATTGTGCGGTTTATTTTTTAGAACATTGTTACAATGTTTGGTTGTCCCAATGTACTAATGAGTGATCAAGGATTTCATTTTACGAATGTAACTATTAGGGCATAGGCGCAAGAATTCATGATATATCATCAGAAAATTACATCGTATCATCCTAAAACAAACTAGAATAGTAGAGGATTTCAACAAAGTGTTGGAACATGCATTGGCAAAGGTCTGCAACATAGAGCGTGATAATTGGGATCAAAGAATACTAGCAGTATTGTGGGATTATCGTACAACTTTTAAGAGGTTGAAAAAATTCACACCTTTTCAATTAGTTTATGGTAAGGATGTAGTGATTCATTTTGAGTTTGTTGCTCCTAGATTGTGCATTGTATTGGCTGCAAATATAATTGATGATGAACCACTTCAGAATATGTTGAAATGAATTAACATAATTAGAAGAAGATCGAATAGTTGCAGGGTTCGGTCAGTAGGTGGAAAAGCATAGGCAGAAGGCTTAGCACGATCAAAATATCAAAAAGAGGGAATTGGAACCTAGAATATTGGTATTGTTGCATGACAATAGGTATATTAAATATCCAGGGAAGTTGTGCATGAGATGGATGGGACCATTTCGAATCACATACATTATTGAAGCAGGTGTAGTTAAGTTACAAACATTATGGGGACATCCGTTAAAGGGTATGGTAAATGCCAGCATACTTAAAACATACTATAGCCTGTAGGGGTTGGAAGAGTGATGAATAAGCATGCTTTGTAAGAATGTACAAAATAGGTTAATTAGATAGGTAGTGGAAAGGACATGTGTTATTTCTATTTATGGTTGAGGGTGTTGGTTAGTTAAAAAGTGCATGCAAGTAGTTAGATTTGAAATTTGAATAAAGTAAGTACAGTTTATAGTGTGTTGTCACATTTATGGAAATAATCATAATCACGGTAGAATATTGAGACACTAACCGTTTGGGTAATGATTTCTAAATTGGAAGGACAAACCATGTATTGAAAAGGTCGATTAGAAAGATTGCATGAGTCTCATCGAGAGTTATGACAAGAGAATGGTGCATTGATGAAATCAAGATGTAATAATTGAATTAGAGATGTTGTTTAAAATGAGTGAAGCTGTAATATCCCTTTTTCAAATTTTATTAAAATGCCAATTTTTCAACTTTTTCCCCAATTTCGACCTTTGACTAGTTTAACTGTTTTGACCTCCAAATCATCCCAAATGCTCCCAAATCTTCTGTATGAGTGTATTAATGGTATTTAGACTTGAATATCAGGTTCAGGGATGTTTTATGGACCTCCAAATACTGCTGCAAACTTGATTTGTATTCTGATCAATATAGGTAATTTTGACTAGTAATTTGTGCATCAAATCCCCCCCGGGTAACACTGAAAATGGCCTTCCAAATGCCTCCAAACTCCCACAAATTTATGAACATAGGTCTATAATGTGTTAAGTATGTTATTGAGGTCTCATATGCACCATTAATTGATTTTTACTACTGTTCTAACTCTCTCACATTCAACAGAAAAAACCCCCAATTCGACCCTTGGGGAAATGGCACTATTTCATCTCCCAATACAACTAAACTGAGTAAAAATGCTTCAAATGCTCAAGTATAGTACATGAAACTTGTAGAAGACATCCATGGCATTATATTGATCACAAATATATCAGAGAATCATCCATCCATTCGAAATAATCAACATTATAGTGTCATACATCAATGCATTGGGGAAATGGACATTGTTTGCTCATTAATCAATAGTTTTGCATACAACCAGTGGGTATTTCGACCTGAGACTTTCTGAATATGAATAACAGAGGATATGAAGCTATTACAATCATAAATATATAATGAGAATCTCTCTCAATAAGCACAAGTTCTCACCAAAAACGCCCTCCCTCAAGGAGCATGAATATGCCTTCAAAACTGGAAACGGTGGAGAGAAAGTGCTGCACTAAACCAAACCATGAAACTTCCTGTAGCTGCTACCTGCAAATACAAATTCCATTAAAGCACCATGAAAGACCTGAGTGGCCTCTCCAAACACCAACTTGGATGGGAATCTTTCACCCTCGAAATTGGCTAAGGCAAGAAACTAGTCATCCACTAGCTCTCTCTTCACAAATGCAATTTTTCTCAAATCATCAAAAGCCATTCTCATACTTCATTTCTACATTTTATAACCAGCATTAGCCTTCTAAGGGTCGAAATCCTCTCAATAGATTCAATAGATTTCCATTTAGGAATTATTCCACATTTGCCACTTGTCTCCTAGTTCCAACCTTCCATCTTCTCCCAAATTCAATTTTGAGTCTCTTTGGCTTCTCCAACTCCCAAATTCGACTTCCTTGAGCCTATTTTTGGGGCTGACATGTCATAGTGGTCAGATGTCAGAGGTCAGGTCTGCAATTTGTCATAGTTGTCATAGATGCTCCATCATTGGTGTCATAGGGGCTAGGGAATCTAGCCCAAGTGTCCACAAACTTCCACTTTGACTCTTTATCTTCCATGGAGGTTACCAATCCTTCCCAATTCGACCTAATATGCTCAATGACATGTGTTATGACTTACCAATTCACCCAAGAGTGTTCACATTCCCATTAATTCGAATTTACAAAAGAGAGATACCATGTATTATGAAAAATCAAGCTAGTGTGGGTCCCACATCCTCCATATGTCTCCAAAACCATTTGTCACCTATGATTTCTCTTGAATTTCTTTATTCACTATATTTATTAAATAATTGAACCCTTCTAATGTCTAAACATCATTTATTTGCTTCCTTATTACCATTCCACATGTGCCCATCCAACCTAGGAAACTAGTAGGATTGATGGGATTGTCTTACTATGAAATTATTGGAATGGGGACATTACAGAAGCACAAATGAAAATAATTGAGTTCTATCGGAGGATTGTGTATACGTGAGTAAGGTGAGCTAGCAAAGTTCATAGTTGCAGTTATAGAGGATTGAAATGTTGCAAAGAATTGCGATACAATGTTGACGTCAACAGTACCTAAAGCATGCCCCAAAGCCAAAACAATTAAGGAAGTCGAGATGCTAGTGGTGGAAATGGATACTAGGATGAACATGAAAGAGCCATTGCTTGGTAAGGTCCCATCTATGAATTTTTTGGATTTTAATTTACAAGATGCTGATAGTTTTCCAAGTTTGCAATTTCTGAGATATGGTAAGATTATTGAGGGACCGGATGTCATTGAGAAATTTATTCCCAAAGAATGGGTAAAGGAATTATTTAAATCAGGTATCATGCGCTTGTTAGACGTTCCTCATTTTGGGCGTGGTTCAAGTATCATGCATTGCATACACTTTCTATTGAGTACAATGCATGGAGGTTGCTTATGGTTGGACAAACTATATCTGGTAGATGTTGATTTTATCCACAAAGTCGCTAGTCTATCACATAAAGGTGAAGATCCTACAAAGGAAATAGTAGTGCATGACATGAAGGTTGAAGAAGTTTATCATAAATACGGTACACACAAAGGAACAAGAGGAGCACTATTTTTTTTATCACTAATCTCGAAGTGTGGTTCATTGTATAGGTTTTGGAAGGAAAGGTGGCTCACAAGTGCCAGAAATATGAATTCCCTATGGAGGTGTTATTTGCAACCGAATGATGTACTCAAAAAATTAAAATGTGCTAGGAAAACAATTGTTATAGGAGTTTATTCAAGATTGTATTGATACTTAAAATTTGGGTAAGGAGTTTCATTTGGGTTGGGAATTGTTGTTGATCACAATGATAGAGTGGAAGCTACCTCAACGGAGTGAATATGATACTAAGTTGATAGAGACATTCCCAGCTCTGAAATTTAATGTTTGGAAGCACAATGCATATAAAGAAGTACAATAGACTACTAATTTGGAATTTCGGTGTTGGTACACAGAGATGATTCATGTGACAACTAACTCATATCATATTTCACCATCATTGATGGATAAGTATCACACTATTGTATGTTTCTCTATAGATTCTCACAATGTATTCATTTCACCACATGCAAATCCTGAGAATAGAACTAAGGTTTTACCATTTTGTATTGAGGAGAGAAATATTAAAGAAGCCATGGAGGATTGACCTACGAAATTCCGAGTACAACCAAAATATGATATAGAAATTTTGAACACTCCAAAAAGTAAGTTGAAGAAGAAAGAAGAGGTTAAAATTTCTTCGAGTTCAACAGTGCACTATTCTCCAAGGTTAAGCGCGAAAAAGAAGAAAGAGAAGAATCACAGGAAGAAGTGCAATGGTTGTAGAAGAAGAAATGTACAACAATGTTTATGTCTTCCACATTAGACCAAGAAAAGTATAATAAGCAAGAAGGAAATCCTCAGTCTCAAGACCATGCATCATCAAAGAGAGGTCGGAGGATTAAGACTCGGTTTTTTTCATAGAAAAAAGGAGAGTGGATAGAAGAGATAGTACTACAATATACAATCAATACAATTGAAGTTAACTTGGACTTACAACAAGTACTTCAATTGGATTATGTTCAACAATTATCCAAGTTAAAACCAAAATTGTAGTTGGGAGGTTTAAGTCAACAAAGTTTAGATATGGACATAGATGATATTGCATGGAAGGGTGGATTGAGTATGGATAAGGGCAGTACACAGATGACAAAGAAGAGGTTTCTTAGAGTAGATCCTCATGTGGTGGTGTTCAAAGAAATGGAGGGTTCTTAATCTTTAACATTGAGTTGTTCGAGACTTGAAGTATACCTTTCGAAAGTTTAATTCTAGTAGTTGCAGGAGTATGACACAATAGTAACTAGGGAAATGGGAACATGTCATCTGGATTTTAGTAGAGCTTATGGTGATATTTACCACAATTTTTCCAAAGAGGTTGTTGAACACAGTTCCCTGTAATTTGTTGTGGGGACGTTTATATAGTAGCGAGTGACGAGAAGACAAAAATTGTTGCGCGAACTTCAGATAAAGTGCAATGTGCTGAAATAAAGGCATTGATTCAGGGATTTCAAGCATAGAGTGAAGTATTGAAAGATTAGATAGATAAAGCGGATACTCTGGAGCAAATAGAGTTGAAAAATAGATCATTCACGTAGAAGAGACATCTAAGAAATCCAAAAATCAAGTGCATGGTGTATCAAAACTAGTATATACAAGTTTTCAGTTATGGAGTCATATGCAAGAAGTGTCGAAGTTTCTAAGAAATAACATCAAATAGAGACGTGGGAAGAGCAAATTGCAGAGTAAAAAGAAGTCACTAGAAAATTTTCCAATGTCTGCTAGGATGGAAGCCATGACATAAATTCATCCTTGACTAAGAAGATAGTTCAAATCACATAGCACAACAGTAGGTGACCAGTCAAATCATGCAGCTCCAGGGAAACTTGAGAATAATCATTTGAAGATAATTGAGTTTCATGATAAATATAAGAAATCTATTGGATTGGGAGAAACTATGCAACCATGGCAGCAATCTGCTACTCTGGAACAAACTGCTAAATTTCAGAATGATTTTGAGTTATTGTTACAGTCCATGGAGAGGTTGCATACACAGTTGGTTGAATTTATAGAACAGATCACACAAGTTTTTCATTTATTCCAACGGGTTGTATCTAAATAATAAAGGTTGGCTCAAGGGTGAGGAAAACATAATGTTGGGGGCCTCTTGGCATTGTATTAGTTATATTCTTATAAATTATGTAAAATATGTTGTATTAAGTCGTGCAGTATATTTTGTAATACCTTGTGTGGTATATTTTGTAGTAGCTTGCTCAGTATATTTTGTATCATCTTTTGCAGTATTTTGTATAGTGACTTGTGCAATAGAAATGTACGTTAAGGATAACTAAATTCATGTGTATTAGTTAAAACGGTTGAGAAACTAATAACTATCTCATATTTTGTATAAATATTGAAAGGATGGGGTGCATGATTATAATATTGTTTAGGATATTGTATTGAGTATCTGTAAATTATGGAGAATGTATTGTTTTAGAATGTTTATTCACTATTAGCCTTAATCTAGTCTCAATAATCCCCGTGAGAGTCTCAGGTGAGACCTTACCCTCTTGGGTATTTAAAATGTTGATTCTCATAGGGGTATTATTGTTTAATAATTTAGAACCTAGGATCTAAGTTTTATGCCAACACTAGTTTCTCTCTCTTCTCTCTATAATTGTGCACCACTTAATAGAGGAACTCAAGTGATGATGAGATAATGAAATGAGAGTGGTGCTCCTCTTATCTATACATTTCTATGGAACTTTTATGGGATCCTTCTTCTTTTAGGGCTGACCTCTTTCCAAGGAGTTATAATATTTGAGCATATAGATCTAGGCACATAAACCAAAGAGGTATACTATGAAAATCAAATCAACAATCAACTAATCATGTAACAAATGAGATATTGTAGATCATTACACAAAAAATAGAAGCATTTAAGAAGAATGATGTATTTCATTGACTATAAGAATGGAGGTGAACACAATATATAGGAAGGAAATTTGAAAAAGGTCGGGAGGCTATTCAAATTGCTCATGCAGTGCTTGGAGACTAGTCAAGCTTAACTAGAACCAAATACCCTAGTTAGCCATGCACACTCACCTAGACTTAGTTTAATTGACCCAAGACTCCCCAATCACTAGTTCTAACTTAGTGATGTGCAAGCAACTGACTATATGTGCATGCAAATCCCTAAAATCTCTCAATTGGAGTGCTTAGTGTTTGTTAGGGATAGTTAGGGCTAGTTAGGACCTATATTAGTGGAGTGCATCTAGTCCTCAACCAATTCTAGGCTCAAACACTCCTAAAATCAGGGAATAGTTCCTCAAATCAGGGAATGCACCTCCAACTCAAAGAATGTACCCCCAATTCTAAGAATCCATCTCAAGGTTGACTTAGGAGGTCAATTTGGATGGGGTTTGGCCCGCTCGAGTCATAATTTCAAGGTCTAGGTGTCTAGGTAGAGGTTTATTTTCTCTAACACCCCTCCATAAGCCTAACTAGGTGAAAAAATAAAAAAGTAAAATGGGTCCTGACAATTTGCAATTGTATTAAGTACCATGAACACATAAAAAATTCTCTGAAAACTAGGAAAGAGGGAAAAAAACACATGGGAAACCCACCCCCCCTAAAAAATAGAATGTGAAGAGAATGCTTTAAGAAGCTTGCTCAAAAGATTCCTTCACTCCCATAATAGCTCTCAACTGGGTGAACTGCTTCTCGATGAAGGTCGTTGCAAAGATCCCTACAAACCTTTGGGAACTCTTCCTTATTTTCAAGTGCATGTGATCCCATTCATAAGATACAAACACTTTGAGGTTCTTGAATCATGGTTCTTGACCACTCCTTACTTCAAATGGAAAAAAACCATTAAATATTTTGTGTATATTTTGGTGAATTGTGGGAGCAAAGTTTGTAGATATGGAGAAAGAGAAGACATTCTAGAGGTCTTATTCTACAAGAACCTGATTTGGTACAAGTTCTCCAATGGATTCTTCAATTTGAACTTGATTTGGAACAAGTTCTTCAATGAATAGAAGAAATTTGTAGATCACCACTACTTTTGGTCTTGTAAAATGGTCTTCCTCAGCTTAGTGATGGATCATCGATGTGCATATGTCCTCATAGTACATATGTTGTGAAGATTCTGGGGCCTCTTTCATCCTATCAAAGTTTGTGAATATGTCCTCATAGGACATGTGTTATGAAGATTCTAGGGCCCCCTTCAACAAGACTGGATCGAGCATTCCAAATGTGTAGCAACTCAATTGTGGAGAAAGGAGATCATTGTTGCAAATAAGCTCTTTGATGGCTACAACCTTCAACAAGATTGGATCTAGCATACCAACTATGTAACAACAAAGTTGGGGGGATAGGATATCCATGGATGGAAATGAGTTCTCTAATGGATACAAATGAGCTCTTTGATAGATTCAAAACCCCTTCTTGGATGTGCAAAATATTGATTCTAACAAAAAAATCACTAGAACGTTGACTAGTTTAGTGCCCCTGCAACTCTGATACCATATAAGATTTGAGCATATAGATCTAGGCACATAAACTAAAGAGATATACTGTGAAAATAAAATCAGCAATCTACTAATCATTTAACAAATGAGATATCATAAATCATTACACAAAAACTAAAAGCGGATAAGAAGAAAATAATGATATATTTCATTGATTGTAATGAATGGAGGTGAACACCATATATAGCAAGGAAATTCAAATTAGGTTAGGAGGCTATTCGAATTGCTCATGCGATGCTTGGAGACTAGTCAAGAGTAACTAGAGACAAATAACCTTAGTTATCCATGCACACTCACTTAGACTTAATTTAACTAACCCTAGACTCCACAATCACTTATTCTCACTAAGTGATGTGCAAGCAACTTAATGTATGTGCATACAAATCCCTAAAATCTCTCAATTGGGGCGCTTAGGGTTTGTTAGGGCTAGTAAGGGTTAGTTAGGACCTAGATTAGTGGATCACATTTAATCTTCAACCACTTATAGGCTCAGTAACTCCTAAAATTAGGGAATAGTTCCTCAAATCAAGGAATGCATCCCAAATCAAGAAATGTGTCCCCAATTCTAGGAATCCATCTCAGGGTTGACTTAGGTAGTCAATTTGGATGGGTTTTGTCCCATTAGATTCATTAGGTCAAGGTCTAGGTGGCTAAGTAGAGGGTTATTTGCTCTAACAAGAGCCACAAGGGGGTGTTCACCCCTTCATTACCCTTTCTTTATTTACAAGGTGGGAACATACTGTTGTTCGGGATTTCTACCCTATAGTGAGGAGATGGACACTACCAACTAGGCGGGGTTGATAGGTAAACACATTGATTATATTGCATTTGGTTACTGCAAAAGAAAGAGATCCGGATTGAGAGAAATACCTCTTTTCAACGGCTGGTCCTAGATTTCGCTTGGTCTCTCGCTTGATCTCCTATTTGCTCTTCTGCTTGAGGAACCTGCAACACAAAAGATTCCTTCCTCAGCGTATCTTGACCATATAACATATGATGAAATTATAAAACAATTTAACATCAACTATCATCAAGAATTTAGCCAAACAGACATGCAATCTAATAGATATCTGATTTGGGACAGGAAGGGTGTTTCGACCTTTTTATTGTCAAAGAAACATGAAATCAATACAATACACCTGACGTGTGGAGATGTTTTTGCAACCGGATCCTGGGCTCCTGCTCTTTAATCTAACTTGGGGCTTTTCTCCAGCGTGACAATGCTTAAATCCTTCCTTCTAGGTCCCTCTCTCATGGATCCTCCTTGTATTTATGGGACAAGGTAGGCAGTTTAGATCGAGAGGTGGTTGAATTGGGAGGTTGGGGAAGTTGCAGAACAAACTTCAACTAATCCCAATTCGTCAAATTAATATATTTTTTATTTCATCTTAAGATGTACATGGGTTTCATACCACAAGAGTAGCGTACATGAAGCAACTTTTGGGCTTTACAACAAGCGTTTACAACTTTTTGGGAGATGTACGCTAGTTTTCCTTAAGAAAAGTAGGGTATTTTCTCAAGGTGTACGTTGGTCTTCTATGCAGAGAGGGGCGTACATGTGGAAAAATCAAGGGAAATTGCAATCTTTGCAGGTGAGGAGTGTACTTCTGGCAAAAAGTCATCCAAGGCAATCTAGCTCTTCAATCCTTTGTGTCCTTATGTGTGATCTACAAGGCAAGGTGATCACGGGACGGAGAAGTGCATATTTGACCTATAATAGATGCCCCCTAATGTGTGAGGTCAGAGGGAAATGATGGCCGAAATACATTATAATTCCAAGTCAGACGAGGAGCAAGAAACAATAGAACCAAGTCACAAAAAACACCTGAAACAACGATCAAGGTTAGTGAGCAATTACAATCTTGACATCATATAGATGTGTAGCATAATACAACATGATCTCCAATACATAACTAGGAGATGTATATATAGCATGGCAACTGAAATACAAGCATGGATCCATGTCAAAAGAGAGATCATAGCCATAACAACAAGCTGGATCTATGTCTCATGAAGAGCCAAAATGAGTGAGGCTTAGTCTTGCGCAGCTTGGGAGATAACATAAATATGGTAATGCTATCATAGGCCCAAGGTCTTCATCCAAAACAACCCAAGGTACAAACCCTATCCATGCGAATAAATTAGCTGACGTCGAACAGGGGGGGTATCGTTTGATTACCGGTCATTGATGTATACCGTTAACAAATGCAAGGACTTCCATCGATAATGAGAATGGGGTCCAAGGTACCTAGTATGATCCTAACAAGTGTGAATAAGTGGACTTGAAGTCGAACACTTGAGGAACTTGTCGAATAAGAGACATTGATGTATTCCCATTTATTCAACAGCGAGGGAAACTACCAATGATGACTGCAATCCCCAAGGTACTAACCGAAACTCTAAACTTCATTCCCAGAGCATAATGAGCTGAAGTCGATGGGAAGAAGTTCACTCGAAGGGAGGCATTAATGCATCCTCCATCATCCAACATGAGGAACACTCACAGGTATGAGCTGATGTGGAGTAGGATGAGTAACAAGATGAAACAAACTGACACCAGGATGGCCGATACATGAAGTCAAGGTAGACTGCATAATGGTCAACACAAGCTGTATCCTTGAACAGTGAGCACGACACAAAGTGACTTAGGAAGTTTTCAACTTGAGGGGAAAATGATATAATTCTATGATGTAGGAGACATAATAGACCCTCTATATGGTTAGAAGAATAACCAACCAAGGGAGAAAAAACTCGGATATCAGGTTCACCCTAGCCAAAAACTAAAACCCAATTGACATGAAAGACTCAAGTAGGTGCTGTGTTCAAGGACATGACTGACATAACTGCCTTTGAAACTAAAAGAGATGCGATACACCCTTCTTATCCCTTATTCTTTTTGATAAAAGAATATCCTTCTTGTTGTTTTAATGAGTCCAAGAAGAAAAGAAAACTTAATAAGTCCAACCATGTAAAGAGTTTAATGAGCCCATGGGAGGAAGACTCAGGACCTTCTTCATTTTTTACAGAGTTCAAAGAAGAGGTAGAAGAATACTCTATGATACTAATCTCTAGATTTTAATATCGAACCAAGATCTATTCTTCCTCGCCGGTGTTTTCAATTTTAAGGAGTCTGAAAAACTTAAACAATAACTCCATACACCTACTCGTGGATTTTAATATCGAGCCCAAGTAGGTTAATGCTCGCCGGTGTTTTCCTGTTTATAGAGTCTGAAAAACTTAAACAATCCTCTATTTACCCTCTCGTGGACTTCACATCGAGCCCGAATAGGTGAATGCTCGCTTGGTGTTTTCATGTTTAGAGAGCCTGAAAACCCTAAAGAGAGAATCCAAAGGTCCTTTTTTCGTATAGTTAGTCCCCTCCCCCGAAAAAGTATAAAACAATAAGAGGAGAACTCTTCTAGCCACGTATGACTAGAGTATTCATTTTTCGTAATTAATCCGCAAAGGTCCGGAAAATGGTTAAACTTATACCTAAGCGGATGGACCTTCAATTCCTTTAACGAGCTTGAAGAGGCCAAGTTTGCTCAGCAATCTTGTTTAGTTTTTCATAGTCAAAATAAGAGCTTAAAACGACTTAAAAGACAGCTACTAGGATCATATGTTCACGACCTGCCAAAAATATAATCTCAATAATCGAGTTAGTAAGTGATGACAAAATTTCTCTATGACATAATAAATGATCAATACAACGTCTATACTGGTCTGTCAATAAAGAAACTAAGTCATACCAGTTCAATGCTTTGAGAATCTAGTCACAATTTTGAAATATCTAGGGTAGAAGTACTTCACCAAACTTGTAGGTATTAGTGATTAAATAGGACCCCTTAAGAGCAATCTGAAACTATATACTTTTTCAAAAAGTGGGTAAAGATTAAAGTCACTTTTATATAACTAGTTTCAAACTAGAAATTCAAATATCACAATTGAAATTTCTAGGGCAAGAATTGGAGCAAACCCTTGATCTTCTTCCACTCACTACGATCAAACCGGAGTAGCAATCCACCTTCCGCTTCCACCAATTAAGTTCATTCCTCCCAAACTTGCATTTTCATGTCTTTTTTGTCAATTTTTATGGTTAAAAATCCTATTTTGGCAATGCTCACAATGTGTTTTGCATGTACGCTACTATGCATGAAGAAAAGCAACGTTCTAAATGTGCATGTCTAATTTAAAGAGCAACGTACACCCCTGAAAGTGGCCAAAAAGTTGAAAAAATGCTAAAAATCGATTGTTTCTTGGCAGGATGGTATTGGTATGGAGAGAAAGAGAGAACAAGGACATGGATAGAGAAGCATTGCAAGATCCAACAACCCTTCATACACTCAGAAGATGTGGATTACTAAAATTCTATAGAACGGTCAACATGCGGGCACAAATCCGCTTGCTTGAAAGACTTGTCCAATATTGGGATGCAAATGCCATGGTGTTTGATATCAAAGGTGAGACCCTGGAGCTCACCATAGATGACATTTACTTTGTCACGAGTCTATATCGTAGAGGAGAGATGGTGAATCTAAAGGGGTCTTCACACAGTGTGGGTGCCTTGTCAGTGCAAGAATATGTCAATGCTCATTGCCGACTAGGAAGTGAGAAATGTGACAGTTAAGTTCTCATCTCAACTGTTACAAGCTTCCCTCTTTGAGTTATTCTGAGTGTTCTCAACCGAATGGGGGGAAGTGTTTCTCAACATCTAGCCTCGAGGCATTATATGCACATAGGTGTTGAATTCTTGTAAGGGCATGTTTATGACTGGTGTTCGAGTCTCTTGGAGAACATGAAGCTTCAACTCTCGGGGTGTAAGATCGGGAGAATGAATAATTTCGGTTATGGGAGCATACTTTGCACCTTCTTCTTTGAGAGGATGCCTACTATTAGCTTGGGCATGGCAATGACCCCTATCAACCCTCGTGAGCCAATGTTGGCCCGTTGGGGTGAGATCTTCCTCCGCCAGGGTGGTGGCGAGAGCAACCTATGCTACCAAGAGGATGACTTTTGGGGTTGGTGGGAATGCCAGGTGCCAGCCCTTGAGTAGTTTCCGTATGCTGGTATGGACTTCCAAGGTGATCCTGAGCTGATCCTTCCTCCAGTTACAACCTGGGGAGAAATAGGTATGTTTATGTTTTTGAAAAATTATTTGATTTTTTCAATTTTATGTATATATGTTTTTTATGATGAGTTCGAAATACTGAAACAAAGTGTCAAATGCAGATGTTGGACCAGTACGCCCTGAGGGACACCCATATAATTTTGTAATACCAATAGAAGTGGGTGCAGTTGATGCCACACTGGGGGCCATAAAGAGGAAGATGAGTCGGTTGACTCATGACATTCCTACATACCGTATTGAGCGTTGTTATGCAGGGGGATGTAGTAGGTGTGCCTGCAGCCTGGATTAGGTTGTTGCGGAGAGTAGCTAGGCTGGTCATATGTTACCAAGAGGCAGCAGAGGTAGATGAGGCCCCACCTTCTCCATAGGATAAGGATATTCTATGTATATTTTTGAGGCCATCGAGCCCAATTTTGTAACTTATGACATGACTTTGTGATAGACTTGTGATCCAAACTCATATTGTTTTTTGATATAGTATCGGATATATATACAGTATCGGTTATCTACATGTGTGTTATTGTGTTTTATGCATGAAATACTATATGTGTGAATGATGCAAATGCCAATCTAAAACATAGTTTGCAATTGAATCAACTAATGCATTCAAGTTTCTTGGAATATGTTGATATGTGATGTAATCAAACTATCTCTCAAGTAACCTAACTCACATGAACCGACGTAGCAAAGTAGGATCTCTAACCTGATAAACACCCAGTAACTGAAAAACAACTAACTGTGAGTCAAGTCGTACCTCCAAATGTGAAATGCCATGAGACAGAGCATCTTGGAGTAGCTCTATGACTGCACTGTATTCAGCTACATTGTTCGTTGTGGGACCTAGACAAGCCCCTCCCGAAGACACCAATTGGCCAGTTGGTGAGTAAATAACCCAAGCAGCTAAAGCTAACTGATGGGTGTAACGGCTAGCGCCATCAGCAAACCCTATGAAGTGTTTAGTTGACATCTGAAACACTAAAAGTAAAACATGCATAAGACTACAACAACTGTAAATAAAATTAACTTTACAACAATGTACATCTAAAAATACAAGAAAAAGCACAATAGCACTTCTTCAAGTAGGGTCAATTCCTGGAATCTCATCATGAGATCGGGAAAAGATGTCACGGAAACCATTAAACAGATTGGTGTATGGAATGATCTCATCAAGGTAACAGTCCACTCCAATAAAGATGTTTTCGGTGACCCCAGGTTCAGTGGAAATGTTGATCGGGATGGTTCTCGTTGTACTTGTCCTATTCCCTTCGGAAAAAACAGCTTGTGAAGTGGAAGGGACAGAGGACCAATCAACATTCTCACTGGGTCTCAGAAAGAACTCACCTCTCTCAATTAATTTTAGAACGGGAAGTAGATAGGACCTGGGGTGTAAATGTTCCCAAGGGTGTCTCGGGCCTATCATAGCTTCAAAAAATGTTTCGTCAGAAGGCAAAACCGTGTCTAAATTATCAAAAGAGAGGGTAGAGTCCGTTGACGGCCATGCATGAGCAGGGTCCATATCCGACTCGACAGAGACCAACGGAGTCATGATATGTTCTATTGCAGGTTGTTGTGAATCCAAATGGGTTATCTCTGCAACAAATACAGGCACAGTTGGTTCTGATTCAGTGGGGAGACTCCGTGGATCTGTCGTTGAACAGACCGTGGAGGTCTCAGAAGATGAACATTCTTCAGAACCAACAAACAAGGCCAGAGCAGGTAGGTCAAAAGTGCCTATTAAGGACCCATAGAGGCCTGCTCCTAAGATCTCAGTGATTGGGCTGGACTGATCAATCAACGGAATGGATGAATCCGATGAATTCTGGTTGTTCTTCCGGGTGAACGAAAGTTGATCGACTGTGATGATCTTTCCTTCGTGGGGGAACATTATGACTCGGAAGACAGCTGATGGCACTGCTTGCATGGAATATGTCCAGCTCCTACCCAATAACAAGTTGTAATCGAGAGGAGCATCCAGAAATTCGACCTCTACTGATACTAGCTTTCCTGCAAGTTCAACAGCAAACGATGGTAAGATTCCATGTGGACGGAAAGATATTCCATCGAAGGCAGTGAGTATCGTGTTCGAGGGAGCTAACTTAGGTTCGCCCAAAGCTTTCCAGCAAGAGATAGACCTTATGCACATTGATGCACCCTCATCTACAACAGATCATCGAATGGTCGTAGAACCATGGACGACTTCTATCTGGAGAGCAACATGATACGGCAACCGGTACTTGATATCTGTCATATCAAAGCATGCAAGCATGGCGGATTAATCAACACTCCCAATCGCTGCAAGGAGTGCACTGTGTTGCAATGGGAAACTTTGCAGTACCTCCAAGGTAGACATAGCACAAGGGGTTTGGGCTAAGTCCTCCACAACATTGTAGTTGGGAGCAGCCCGCGCGTTAGGGTTGTGCACGGATCGTTTGAAAACACCTTTCGGTATCTTCGGTAGCATCTCCACAGGTATGGAAGAGGAGTAGAGGATTCAAGAGCATCTTTCTGCTGCGGATCCGGGGTATAGTTCCTTACTCTGGATTGCGGTAGAGCATCTGAGTTAACCATGTTAACGAATGACTGATCAGCAGGGGTGGAACAAGTGGTGCCCCCACCACTAGAGATTCCAGAAGCTGAACTATGTCCATGAGGAAAAGGATCTTTCAAGACAGTCAGTTTCTTCTCACGGATCAGCTTCTGGGCTTCTTCCATTAGAGGGCATTGGTGGGTAAGGTGGTCCTCTTGACACAGTTTGCAAGGGAACCTAGCCTTCCTTTTCTCTTTTTTTCCCTCCTCGGCATTTTGCTTGTTGTTGGGATTTTGTTGGTTTCCCTCCCCTTTGTTTCCCTTTTCTTTGGGCTGCCGAGATCCCTTTTGGTTTGTCTGCACCTGTTGTACAGATTCTGTAGTAGAAGGGGAGGATGCAACAGAAGTTGATTCTGCAACAGATTGTTTGACTGACAAAGTGTGAACCTGCTTTGTTAGGGCGTCAAATGCTGCAAATTCAACTGAACCCACAATGACGTCAGCATGTGGTCCAGGTTTAGGCTTACCTAGGTCTATATTGCACCTCGGCGCATCAGGAATAATTTCGTACAATAGCCCAAAATGAGCATAAACTAAGTCGAGCTGCTGAGTTCTCAAAATGGCATCCTCCTCGAAAGACACCTCTGAAGTGGCAACTTCCTTAGAGACATGAGGAAGAAGAGACTTAAGGTACCATTCTAACAAGAATGTTGGGTGGATGTCGGCCTTGATGAGCCTCTTTCGCCTTTGCCACTCCTGAATATGATCAAATAGATGAGTGGCCTTGTTTTGCCGAAAAGTCGACAAAAGGTCTGTACCGGCATCGTACCGGATAGAAAGTTGAAAGTGGTTCAAAAATATAAAGGCAAGATCCCAAAAGGTGCCATATGCAGTGGCGGGAAATTCAATATACCACTTGGTTGCGACACTAGTTAAGGTTCTTTGAAAGAGCCTGGACCTTATGGAATCATCGTTCAGTGAGTTGGAGGAACACCAGAGGTGAAAAGTTGTGACATGGTCACTAGGGTCCTCACCATCCTTTCTTTCAAACTTTGGAATGTCCGAGGGAAACTTGGTGGGAACGGGTGGCCATGCAGCATCATGACGCACAGGTTCGTTCATAAGCATTGAAAGATCTGGAAAGTTTAAAGTTGCCAGAAAAGGTAAATGTGGCTGAGTCGATGGCATCTGGTAAACAGGAACCTGGTATTGGAAACCACCCATGGCCTGGTTCGTGTACTGCTGGTTGGGGTTGCTCCCAGCCACCGATTGTGAAATGAAAGGATTGAAATTGTTCCATCTGAAAGTAAGCGGATTAAATCCTTGGGCAGCAGTCCATTGTGACTGGGGGTTAACCCCACCGAACTGCGGGTTAATGATGTTACCCCCTCCTCCAGAAAACAGAGAGAAGGGGATACTCCCTACAGGAATATTCGACGGATTAACATTATAACCTGCATAGGGGTTGAAACCCAGCGTGGTAGTAGTGGATGGTTCCGTCATCATACCCATGGTGGGCATGGATGTAGAAGGGATAGATCCAACCACGGATGAAGAAGCAATGTTCTGAGTTACACTTTGTAATGGTTGAGTGGCAGAAGATTGAGTGAAACTCAGTGCGGGTACCCTCGATAAAGGTACATTATTGGGTCCAAAAGTAGGTGTGGAGGCTGAGGCAAATGTCGAGGCTAATGAGCTCGGCATGCCTAAAGTGACAACATTGAAACTAAAGGACGAGGTCAAGGACGAAGCATTCTATGACGAACTCGACTAGGCAGTGTTTGAGAAAGAAGGATTAAGAATCCTTGCATCCATAGAATTTGTGGGAGTTTGTGGAAATCCTTGCTCGTATCCTGGGTTAACCATGGTATAACCCGGTGTAAAAAGATAAGAACTAAACTCAGGTTGTTGGAAACCAACAGGCAATAGAAGTGGATCGTTGGGTCCTATAAGAGGAGGGTTAAAAGGAGTATTAAGCTCTGTAGTAGTTAGATCCTCAACCTCGACAGTATCCAAGACTTGTCGATCCAGTGTTCTAGGTTGTGGTTCTCCAAGAACCTTTGTGTCACCCGTAAGTTCAAAAGAACCACGGGAATCAGTTCTCCTACGTCGCGGTGGCGGTGAAGGCTCCACTATGAGTGGGGGAAGGTTTTACAACCTTCGAGACCGAAAAAGATCTTGGTCCTCCACAACTATAACAAAAAAAAACTAAGTAAAAACCTAGTGGCCACTACAAATAAGGAGTAAACAGCATACCACTAAAACATTTCCTAAGTAATCAAACCAATCAAACGGATGGAAAATACTCTCAGAAGCAAGTCTGGGATGATTAGGGCCCAGAACAGACTAACAGAGTATCGACGGTTAGTTACGTGGCATCCTCCGGAGGTCCACTGGGTGCAAGCACTTGAATCACCAAACCGCTTTCCCCGGATTACTTCCAAAGGGTTACCTTCCACGTCTGTCTGAGGTGAAGTGGGAATAACCACTCACTCTACCTGTGTAAGATCCTAAAGGTCTGATACTAAGGCTACCATCAATACGAAATAACCTAGGGGGACAGTCGTCAGCCTATTCGAAACGCATGGGCAGGGTAACAAAGCCCGAAGTTCGAAAGGCCCCCCCTGTATGCGATTCAACTCTAGTTTATGGTCAAAAGGAAAGTGAGGGGATGTCCTCAGCAATTCCAGTCTCCCACAGCCTCGTGCTTAGCTCTGGTTTAAGTAGAGTTTCCCGAGACTATTTGATATAGATGGATTTACCTAAATGAAAGTCATACTACGATTGTTGAGTAATGAAGCCAGTGCCAAGCAGTTTAAGGTGATTTAAGCTCAAAACTCTAGCCTAAGATAGTTGATGTCATGTATTCCTAAAAAGAAAATGTTGCTAATAAATTTTATTAATAATTTATTTTAAGGGCTACTTGTTACTCAAGGGTTGTAGTGCGGTGTGTGGAATGGTTTGCTATGAAAGTAAAGTGCAAATGCTTTCAAATTCACAAAAACAATTTCTCTTTTCGTTTATAATTCTTTCAAAAACTTGAAACCTAAGCAATCCTAAAACAAAATCTTTTTGTATTTTCTTTTTTAAATATTTCAAACCAAACTATGCTACCTCGAAATAATGCAAGCTCTTACTACTAAGCAATTTGAACAATGTTTTGTCTTTTCTGATAATTGTAAGAGAAAGAGAACTTTGTACAAAAGCAAGCAAGATCTAAATATAAAGCGTGTGTAAGACAAACATCTAAATGGCTCAAAGCAAATGAATCACGAGACTCGATGAAGACTTGACTTACCAAGTTTTGCAAAAGAAAAACTTGAGGCTTGGAAACAAAGTGAAAAGAAATAGGGAAAAGAGACACTTATGACGGAAAGGCAGACCTAAACAGGTTGCTCCTAAGTATCAAAACCCTAAGAAAAATGCTAAGCCAAACAAAAAGTAAGCAAGGGAACCAAGAATGACCTTAACAACGCACGGACTCAACAGAAAGACAACTAAGAGGCTTCCACTTACTTGAACTGAACTGATAAGATAGTCAGCAAGCATCTAAACCAAGCAACCTTTCGAAAGTAACCCTAAGGACTCAAACTTGACAGTCAAACCCTAATAGAAAGGATAAGTCAAAGAGAAAGCGTGCTATATGTTGCAACAGACAACAAACATTCAAAATGCAGGTCTATATGACTGCAATAGCAACTAGGGTGAAGGTATGCAGCTATGTCGGAAAGAGAAGAGTGCATGAACTTCAAAAAGGGCTAGTAAGTGGCAAAGACACTTAATAAAAGACTCAAGCAAGCAAAAAAAAGCTAAAAGAGATTGGAGAGGCCAATAAGACTCAATAGAGACATAGGAGGTCTCAGGGGTCAGTGCAAACAGCAAAGCAACAGGCTGGAACAGAAACCAAAGATTGGAAATCAAACCCTAACAACAAACTAGACACTACAGTGGAATACCCTACTGTGTAGTGTAGCAACCAGCATACACCAGGAGAGGTACGCTACTGTGCAGTGCAAGGAGGGGCATTTGTCAGGTAAAAAACGCTGCTGTAAGTAGGGAGGACCAGCGTACATGCCTCAACAGGGTACAAACAGGCTTTGCAAATAGTCAACTAAAAAGAATCGAGCACAAAGGATACGTAACACAGACCTACAAGGCCTCTCAAACAATCAAAAAGACTGAAAAATGGGCTGGAAGGAAAACAAAACTAAGTCTCCTAGAGCAGTGAAACACACGGTTACTCCCCAGCGGAGTCGCCAGTCTGTTGTTCATGATTTCTACCCTATAGTGAGGACATGGACACTACCAATTGGGTGGGGTTGACAATTAAACACATTGATTATATTGCATTTGGTTACTACAAAAGAAAGAGATTCGGATTGAGAGAAATACCTCTTTTCAACAGCTGGTCCAAGCTTTCGCTTAGTCTCTCGCTTGATCTCCTATTTTCTCTTCTGCTTGACGAACCTGCAACACAAAAGATACCTTCCTCAGCGTATCTTGACCATATAACATATGATGAAATTATAAAACAATTTAACATCAACTATCATCAAGAATTAAGCCAAATAGACATGTAATCTAATAGATATCTGATTCGGGACAGGAAGGGTGTTTCGACCTTTTTATTGTCAAAGAAACATGAAATCAGTACAATATACCTGACGTGTAGAGATGTTTCTGCAACCGGATCCTGGGCTCCTGCTCTTCATTCTAACTTGGGGATTTCCTCCAGCGTAACAATGCTTAAAGCCTTTCTTCTAGGTCCCTCTCTCATGGATCCTCCTTGTATTTATGGGACAAGGTAGGCAGTTTAGATCGAGAGGTGGTTGAATTGGGAGGTTGGGGAAGTTGCAGAACCAACTTCAACTAATCCTAATTCGCCAAATTAATATATTTTTTATTTCATCTTAAGATGTACGTGGGTTTCATACCACAAGAGTAGCGTACAGGAAGCAACTTTTGGGCTTTACAACAAGTGTTTACAACTTTTTGAGATATGTACGCTGGTTGTCCTTGAGCAAAGTAGGATATTTTCTCAAGGTGTACGTTGGTCTTCTATGCAGAGAGGGGCGTACATGTGGCAAAATCAGGGGAAATTGCAATCTTTGTAGGTGAGGAGTGTACTTCTGGCAACAAGTCATCCAAGGCAATCTAGCTCTTCAATCCTTTGTGTCCTTTTGTGTGATCTACAAGGAAAGGTGATCACGGGACGGAGAAGTGAAGATTTGACCTATAACACATACCTTATCTTCGATGTATTCAAGTCCAACCAACCTCTCCCTCTATCAAGGGCATGGTTATGTTTCTTCCTCATTATTGCAAGGTGTCATCCTTTTCCTGTAAAGTGGTTCCATTGTGTTGTTTCTTCATATTTATTTGGTTTTCTTGACTCTCAAAAGTGGGCAAGTGAGGTATTCATTTGGACATCATGGTTAGGATTTATCCTCATTATTGCAAGGTGTATTCATTTTCCCGTAAGGTGTTCCCATTGTATGATTTATTCATATTTCCTTAGTTTGATTACCTCCACAAGTGGGTAAGTGGGGTACAGATCATTACCTTCATTTTTCTATCATCATTATCAACAATCTTCCTATGTCTTTGACATCAATGACAACAATATCTTCAACAATATTCATCTTCATCTTGGACATCAGTGGTCTCCCCTATCTTTGACATCAATAACAACAATATTTCCAACAAAGTGAACACTAGGGAATGTGTCTCACAAATGGATGAAGTGTAAGCATATGATACTCCCCATGACCTTAGAAACCCCCCCTTTATTCTTCTTTTTGCAATTTTTCTTTATTTTCTTTCGTTTTCATTTTTTTTCTTTGTCTTTTGGATTTTTTTCTTTTTCACTTTTTTTTCTTTTCTTTTGGTTTTATTTGCTTTATTTTTTCTTTTTTCTTTTCTTATCCTTTATGTTCCTAAAGGTTGAAAAGTATTAGCCCTAGATGCCTTCTGAACACCAGTGATGGCATGGCCATAACTCCGCTTCCAATGACATTCCATAGGCGCAATAATGCTTGATTAGAGAAAATAGGATTAACCTTTTAATCCAAAGAGTACTTACCCTTCCAACTACCAAAAAATTTCAAGGATAGGGGAAACTTGTTTCAGGCCTTAAGGAGCACATTTCTACAAGGCAACTTGCCCTCCTTGTTGATATCCAACCTCATGGTTTTACAAGTGAGCCTCCTATCCTCTCAGAGAACAAGGTTACACACAACAGAGCCAAGACACCATGGGAAAACAGAGAGGCCTTCATGATTAAGGGGTCATAGAGGGAAATTCAAGAGTCAACCTCTCAAGTCTAAGCTAATAGTTTCAAAATACAAAATTGACATGATATGTGTCACACCCATGTTTTCCCCCGAATGTAAATATGTAAATAAGTATTTATTTTTGATAGGATGGAATATTGAGACATAGGTTGGGATGACCTGGATATTGTTATGTATACTTCTCTCATGTTTAATAATAAATCAAAATTACTAAGTGGATGTAGGAAACAATTAGATGAAAAGAGATGGGGGGCTATGAGTCAACAAGTGGTGAGGGTGAGAGAAGGAAAAGGGGGAAAAGGAACCCTAGTCAGTAAGTATTTGGCCTCACCTTAACCTTAGGGATCCAAATAACCTGAGGTCTATTAAATTATGCTAGTATTATTTTCGTTACTTAAGTATGCTAATTAGGGATTAAGAGGAGGAGGTTATGTTGGGTGTTAAGTGTCCAAATCCCCTCATGCAAATAAAAGATGGGATTTCAGTTTAGTTGAGGGGAGTTCGAATTCAGTTTGATGTTTGGAATCCACTTTGGATTTTTTTAGTTTGGGGATTCTGAAAAGTTAAACCATCTTATCGAGTGGGGAAATTTAGTTCATCCAGTTTTGGAAATCGGGGAAGTTAGATCAGCGTTCTCTGTGAAGGAGTTATGAGAGGAAAATTCGAGTAGAATAGTTCGTTGTTAGTGTAAGGAAGGGAGTTGAAGGGATGAGGTCATGATTTGACCTAGTGTATGCTCAGCTAAGCCATAGCTAGTTGGTTGAGAAGTGAACTTGGCTTGGAGTCTATGAGACATGCTGTATTTCCCTAGAATTGGTATAATGGGTTAGTTAGCCCTTATTGGGGAAATATGAACTACATGTTGTGTTCCCTAGAGTCTTAGTATGGATACATCCTAGCTAACCTATGCTGGAGCACTGGAATGGAACTGAAGATCACCTGAGGGACTGTTAGCTCAGAGAAGGGTGTTGTTCCTTATGTTGTATAGGTTGATGGGAAATGAGTGTTGAGGATTGCGACATATGTAGATGGGGTTTTGCACCAATGGGTTGCATGAGGGAATGAGCTGAGTGAGTAGGATATAAGTAAGCTTGTGTATAATCTTGTGAAATGAATTGAGAATAGTTACGCTGAGTGAACGGATTGGGGAAAATATTGTGGATCACATCGCCCTTATGGATTGATACTCCCAGCTCAGGAATGGCCTTTGCAGTAGAATGGGAGGAACTTCTAAGTCCTACAGTCAGTTGGGACTTCTTATTAATATAATTATTCATAATGATGTTTATGCTTTTCTTATGATTATGTTTCCATGGTTAATTTCTATTATGGAATGTGTTTGATCTCTATCTTGTGAATTTTCTTAAATGTAGAGTTGTTTAGAATTGTCTGCTAGATCCATGTAGAACTAATGTGTAATTCAGCTGTATTTTTTATGGTTTTAGGTGACCATTCTTATATTTATTACATTGTGTAACCATAATGTGTTTCAATGTATAACTATGGTAATGATGATTCTGCCATGTATAACTATGGTAATCACTAAATGTAGTAGCTATTAATTCTGTTGTAATTTATCTCAATGTAATTATCCTTTTGAATTGATGTTTTAGCTGTCTTATTTATCCTTGTGTGGATAGATGTGTTTGGGATTTAAAATCCTTTTATATGTATAAATTGTAATTATAATTTAGTAGAGTTCAAGAGAGATCAAAAGGGAAATAATTCCATCAGAGTTTAGAGTTCAAAGCTTTGTTTTAAGTTGCCAGAGGTTAATTCTCAATCTTTGGAATTGACTAAGTTCTCTGTCATTTCAAAGTGCCACTGAGGTGACCAAGGATGTGACTGTTTGGTATTACATCAGAAGATTGGGTACCCCATCACCTCATTGATGTTGTGGAGGTGGTGGGGTATGTAGCAGTTTGGTATCAGAGGCAAGGTTTACAACACCACGCATGCATGGGACAAATTGAAACCAAGCTAGTCTCATGGATGCGCAATTGGTTTAGTGGCAAAAGAGATAGACCATCAATGGATGAAAAAATTTCTATCAAGGGGACACGATGAGTGTAAATTTACACATGACATCTTAAACATTTTTGAGAATTTTGAAATATGGTGTGCAGCCCATAGATGATACGTGGAAATATGGAGTAACGATGACAAGGTTCATCGTAGGCAGGAGTTCATTTTCTAGCTTAATGTAGAAACGAATCGTATCCATCTAATGGAATCTCAGATGCAAATGCAGTCGTTCGGTGGGAAGGACCCCATCGATGGTCTATCGTCAGGAGAGTTCCCCGACATAATATAGGAGGATGCTTTGATAGAGCATTGAAGAAAGATTTGATAGCGTCTCAGGGAAATATTCGAGAGCATATTGGAGAACAACTTGATAGAGGATCAGAGGAAGGTTTGATAGGAAATCAGAGGAAGGTTCAATATCATGTCAGAGAAAGGTCTGAGAACATCTCGAAGAAAGGTATGAGAGCGTATCGAAGAAGAGTATAATAGAGTATTGGAGAAAGGTCTGGTGGAGCATAAAAGAAAGTTCCAATAGTGTATCGGGGACCCATTTTTTGGAATGTCATGATGGATCTTGCACGGAATGTCGATGGGCCAGTTCTAATAGTGTATCAAGAGTGTTGTATCGGGATCCCATTTTGGGGAATGTCATGATGGATCTCGTGAGGAGCGTCGATGGGACAATGTCGATAGTGTATCGGAAGTGCTGTATTGAGAGTTTCATGACGGGACAAGTCTAATGCCGATGAAGTTTAGCAACAAGTACTTGAAATTTCTAGGTAGAAACGAAGAATTTCTAAAAGTCCTAATTTCAACTCATAAGTCAGATTTGGACTCAGAGATAGTCAATAGAAAGCTAATGGTCCAAATTATACAGTGGCATGATCGAATTAGAAAAAAGGGTCTCGGATATTTTCTAGAGATTGATAAAAAAGGAACATGTGGCTATTATTTGACAAAAATTGTCAAATAAATGAATTTTTCCTTAATTATAAAATATGAGCATTTTTGGTGAATTTTGAGATTTTAAATGCATCTAATAACTATTAATGATCTGAACACATTGCAGATACAGTAATTGTATTAGGTACAATGTAAGTTAAATGGATCATGGGGGGTTAGAATTAAAGAAAAGGAGCTTCTTTTAGCCATGAGGAAGCTAGAGGACAGAATGATAATGCAGGGAATGAAGAGACAAAGTCTAATGGTCACAGAGGTGATGTTGAACCTCTGAAACTTATGGAAACAAGAAAAATATGAATAAAGGAGGTGCATAGCTGCAAGTTTGATAATGAGAGAATGTTGAAGGCTTGAGAGCAACCAAAATTAGTTGGATACTCAGCTCATGCAAAGTTTAAACATGTTGTAGAGACAGATGCAAGTTGGAGTAGTTTCATGTCACGAGAAAGAAAACAAGGGAATTTTAAAGAAGAGATCCCATGAAGAACTTAGACATTATAAAGGTGCTACCAGGGGTCATGTACATTATTTTTCACCACCTCATGCATCTAGGAGATCATATATGACTAAGGATTCTAGGAGCAACCCATAAATATCTCTAGTTTAGCATCATAAAAGACAACATGTGGAAGAAGTGTTGCAAGGAGAGTTGTAGAAAATCAAACCTCCTACTTTTGATGGTGAGAGAAACAAGGGAGAAGATGTCAAAGCATGGTTATTGGGAATGAGGAAATATCATCAATTGCATAATTATTATTCAAATATGAAGGCCAAAATTTCCATTTATAAAATGTATGGGAAATCTTACATATGGTGGGATCAGCTAGTGGATGTGATGCATATCAGTGAAAGGAGAGTTTCTTGGAAGCAATTCAAAAAGTACTTTCAGCAAATGTATTTATCTGAGAATTAGTATAAAAGAAAAATGGAAGAGTTCTTTGAGCTCAGATTGAGAGCTATGAACATGGAGGAATATGAGATAAATATTTTGGAGTTGCTGAGGTATGTGGGATTCATTAAGGAAGAAAAGGTGAAAATACAGAGGTTATTGAGTGGATTTCCTTCATTTTTCAAAGATAGAATTCTGTATGATGAGCCCAAGAATCTTGAAGAAGCAATCAAGAAGGCCAAGCACCTATATGATCATAACAAGGGAATGACAGATATTCAGAAGTCCTGAAAAGATGAGAAGAGAAATAAGGAAGAACAAAGAAAGAAAGGATTCAAGCCACCTTTCTTCAAGAATCAACGGCCACTTCAACATAGGGATTGTTATAGGTCAAATCTGCACTTCTCCATCTGTGATCACATTGCTTTTTCGATCACACAAAAGGACACTATGGATGGAAGAGATGGATTGACCTTGGATGAGTTATTGCTGAGATCACACATCTTCAGCTGAAAAACATATTTTTTCTACAGTTTTCATGATATGTACACTACTCTTGCTAAAGACATCTAGCGTTCTAAACGTTGGTCCTAATGAATACAACTCACGCACTTTCCTCAAATGTTGTGTACACTGGTTGTTAAGAGCAATAGTTGCATACTGCGCGTTGGTTTACTATGATGATACTCGCACACATCTTAAGATGAAATGAAAAATATTAAGATTACGAATTGGGATTAGTTGAAGTTGGTTTTGTAACTCCCCCAACCTCCCAATTCAACTGTCTCTCGAATCTAACTTCCAGCCTTGTGTGTCACCTACCCAAATTCTGAAAATATTATTTTATTGGCAAAATACTTTATGTTAAATTTTAATTACAAAGTTTTTGTAATTATGACCAAGTTTGGTCAAGGATGAATGTAATTACTGATTATTATTATTTAATAAATTAAAGTAGGAGACAAACACCCAAGGGAACTGTTAAATGAGTGTTCACTGACCCACTAGGAGGAATGGAAGCTGTTAGAAGGCATGGGACAGATGACAACAATTGCACTTCACGACTAGTTGTTGGTTATGGGACAACTGCCCCTAAAAATGTGGCATTATCCCCCAGGTGGTGGGAGTGACCAGGCAGCTCATTAAATGACCATTTAACCACTAAAAGGCCTAGGCAGCCTACATAAGGCAAATTTGAATTGAGCAAGCAGCTCTTACAATATTTTCTGCAGAAATATTCCTCAAGGGCATCAGGTGATCACTGAGAGATTCAAATAGGGAGGCTATGTGAGAGTGCAACTGTAAGTCTGCAAATTATTCTGAGAAGGAGAACCAGAGGTGCTGGTGCAGGTCCCTTTGACTGCTAAGTCTTTAAGACTGGATAACTATTGCTACTGCAAGTTGAGGTCCTAAGATTCTAAGTTTCTTCCTCCTAGTGGTTCAGTGAACAGGCTCGGGGGTCCTAAGGCAAGTAACTTGGTTGTCTTCAGGAATTGATTGGGTGGAACAGGTTCCTTGGGCTGTTTGTTTCCCTACTGTTAATCAGGTTTCACTGTTCCTACTTTGTTTATAGCTTAATGCTTATACTTCTTCAAACTCTGTTATGTAAAAGAATTTATTTTATTTTCTGATCTATGTTTGATTCTGAATGATAAAGCTTATGAATTATTTGATTAAATAACCATCTCTGTATTTTTCCCCATGTTGTTCTCTGCATAGTACTTTAGTATAGAGAAGCAAATTAATGATAGATGAGAGATAGGCATATTGCCATTGATTGGATAAATGATTGCAGTAGTGTTCTGGTTAAAATTATGTCCTATGCTTAAACACAGTAAAACACTACAGTATAATATCAATTGCAGCATAGAATTTATTTAAATGATACCTGAAAGAAAAACATAGTATGCTTCTACACCATTCTATATTCTTTTCTCTAACTCTATTCCTTTCAGATAGCAATATTTTGCATTTCAAACATTTTGAATTTATTGTTTTTCCAGTCCTTCAAATTTTACAAAATATAGCAACTGCAATTTATTTCCATACAATTTTTGTTATGAGCAAATACTTTTCATTCTCCTCACATTTGTCATAGATTATTTCAATACAACTGTATTTTCAATAATTAGTTCTGTATAAATCTAGTACAAATATTCATATTTTATTTTTACATTACTTATACTTTTGTTTTCAATATTGAATATCTCAAAATAGTATCAAACCCTAGAATTAATTACACAGTCCTTCATTGTTCTGCTCAAGCCTTTCATGGCGAATCCTAAACATTTCTTTCTCAAACCCTAGCTAACATTTCGAAACCTTTTCAAGACAGAAATTTCACACAGCAGAAAACAAAAATCCTTATCATTGTTTATTAAAGACTCATAACCCTAGTAGAACATATCTCAACAATTGAAAACAGTTACACTATCGAAATTGTTTATACACAGGTTAAGCCTCTGGAACCATATTTTAAATGCTAGTTGGATAGAAACCAAAAAGGTACAGGTAGAACACTTTTACATTTCAAATTTAGACCTTCTGCACTATCTTTTGCAAAATTTCTTGACATTCGAACTCATTTCACAATCTTTCAAAAACTTCACTATCGACATCATTGACGAAGAATAGAAAGCAATCATCTACACTAGACCTGAGATAATTTCATTTTCGGACTCGAATCAACAGTATTCAAAACAATCTTATACTTATATCAAAACCAATAGCTCTGAGGCAAGTGAAAATAAAACACGACTCCATTAAAGATTGCCCAACAGCATAGTTAAAACATGACAAAGGCTGTATTATTTTCCATTTAAAGTTTTCCAAAAACACGAAAGGTCTTTTCCCTCAAACAACCAGAGGTGTAAAGACCAACTCGAAGTTGGTTCCAACGCTTCAATAAAAACCTACTGAGCCGAGTATTAAAAAGGACCGAGGATCAACCTCTTACATCTCGACATCAAAGCGAGTCAAACTAAAAACTTCGCAGTCGGCCATCACTGAAATAAGACGAATGTTTCCAACTCTCGGCATACAGCAAATACCATCCAAGGCACCTACGAGGTTTGTTGTGAACCACCGGAGCTTACCAGGAAAACCGTAGCATTATCCAGTTTCCTATTCTTCATACAGCAACCTCATTCGAGCGGGTACCTGCCAAAAAATGCAGTGAAAGGTTAACACAAGATTATGCAGGACCAAATCAAAGTATTACAGTATTTTGTTACAGTTCTCGAATATTTACCTTTAAAATTGGCATTTCGAAATATCAATCCATTACACCATCAAATGACGAAGCAAGTTGGTTTCGACAACAACCCTAAAGCTATCACAACAGACCAATCTCAACCGTAAGAGAATCGAACCCTGTCCGAAACACTTATGCTACACTGGAAGAAGAACACCTTGTCACTATTTTGGTGTCGTATCTTAAATGCAGAAGGTCCAATGCCTATAACTATTTAGAAAACTACCACTCACAGGTTATAAGATCGAAACCCTGAGAAACACTCTTGCCAAACCCTACATTTTGGCATCCTATCGACCTCACCCTAGCGTAACAATGAAGACCGAGAAGCTTGCAAAACATTACATACAACGAGGTTTAGGGTAACAACATCAACGATTGAGATTTGATGAGATCAACGAGCATGGAGATCTCAATCGTAGGAGAATCGAACCCTGTCCGAAACACTTCTGCTACATTGGAAGAAGAACACCCTGTCACTATTTTGGTATCATATCTTAAATGCAGAAGGTCCAATGCCTATAACTATTTAGAAAACTACCATTCACAGGTCATAAGATCGAAACACTGAGAGACACTCTTGCGAAACCCTACATTTTGGCAGCCTGTAGGCCTCACCCTAGCGTAACAATGAAGACCGGGAAGCTTGCAAAAAATTACATACAATGAGGTTTAGGGTAACAACATCAACGATCGATATTTGATGAGATCAACGAGCATGGAGAAGCCAACGATGCTACGTTGAAAGCCAAGCAACATTGCATTAATATCCCATTAATTACATCAACCACAACAGTGCCAACACTGCTTTCCAAGAGATATTACCGTGTACAGCTCGGAGGAGAAGCATCATGACAACCATGCTAGCCAGGATTCCTAGTTGTAAAACCAACCAAAGCTCACGTGAAGGGATTACGTGGATGGACACCCATACTTTCCACTATGGATTTTGGTTAGCATATTTATTACCGATCGGGACACTATCAACCTACAGATAGCATTTAATAACCATCAAACTCATCACTCCTTTATGATTTAGTTTGATACATTGTCAATACTTAGGGTAAGAGCTAGGTATAATAGCATAGTTCCATTCATTGATATAGTCTCGGTTTTCAAAGGTTGGAGACACTATATCATTGGTTCAATTATTGCTTAAGTATATAAATAGATAGAATTACATCATATAGTGATAAACATATCATTGCAATTTGAAATTCATAGTATTATAATTTATGTGCATAGTTCATATAATTCAAGGATTAGGCACTATAATACTTGAATTACATAGTATTGAATTTTGTAAATGCATAGTAACTAATAAGAACTAGCCATATAGGTACATGGATAAGCATGATGCCAAGGGCAAAATTTAAAAAAAAGACATTATACATTGTAATGCAGAGTTCATAACATTAATCACTAGACCATTCAAATACATTGAAGATCATTGATAATCGAATAATGAATTCAGGACTTAGAATAATCTAAGTTCTGTAGATGCAAAGTTTAATGATAAATTCAAAGGTGTTCACGATAAAGACGGGAGTTTTAAAATAAAATTTAAACATCATTATATCAATCAACTGACGATGTGCTTTCACTAGCATTGAAGAGTTTGTATTTCAGCACGTTGACTTGTTTGGAAACCAAATTATTCATACCTCCAGTAACTTGTTTCACAAGGACGTACTTAGCAACTAATTCTACTTGACGATGAATTGAAAGATACTCTAACTTTGTTGCCGTAGAATTCTTACATGTTGTCTACACATGGAAATTGTTTCAAATGCCTTAGCTAATCATAGCTAAGTAAACTCCGGGGTGCCTCGTAGGACCCCTTCATAATCATACAAGCAAACTGTCAGTACGTCATCAATTACAGCGTATTAATATAAGCATATGTACAACATAGAAGTACTTTTAGAACTCAGACAGGTGAAGACTGCATTTAATGATGTTACAATTATAAAATATCTCACGATCAAAGATTAGTATCTAATTAAATTCCGCATTAGCAATTCATTTAGTGTTATGTTTTATATGTATTAATTTCGACATGTCACCATGTTCGACTATTCTAGATACGAGATTTAATTAGTTATTTATTTCGCATTACTGATTTCGATAATTATTGTTATTATAAAAAAAAACAGTATTTTTTGGGATGTTACATGTGGTATCAGAGTTCATGTTCGAACTCTCGGCCTAAAAGGGTCCAAAGAGCATGCAACAGAAAATTTTATAACATCAGAAATTATTTTTACTAATTTAATTTATATTATCTTGTATACAGAAAATTTGTTTTCTAAGCTACATTTATGGAAGGATCAGCTGAGCATATGGATGACAGATTTTGACCAAACAGTCATAGTACGGGACAGCATTTTGAAGAAGAAGTCCATGGCAATTTGAATGACAATTCATCAAAATTATTACGTGCATTTTAGGAGTTAAGAGTGGAAATCAGATCTGTAAAATAAGACAATGAGAGAATCTTGAAGGCGCAAGAAGAGTTAAATCAAGTACTGTTCGAACAATGCCCAACTGATGAACATAATAGAGAAATTGAGAATACTTCCAAGGTTGAAGATTTACCTCATCCAGACAGAAGTAAAAAGATGAAAGTTGATGATGCAAACAACATTTCGATATCATCAGAAGTTGCCCATGAAAAACGAAAAAAGAAAAGAAATTATTCAAGTGACAGCAGCAAGGGGGACTACAAACCCAAAAGAAAAAGTCACAAACAGTATGAGCAAATTTCTGGGGAGTTCAAGAAAATCAAACTCCCAAACTTCAATGGTGAAACTGAAAAAGGAGAGACAACAGAAGCTTGGTTGTCCAGCATGAAAAAGTATTTCCAAATATATAATTATTCCAAATCTTTGAAGGCAAAGATAGCAATCTACAACTTGATCGGTAAGGTGGATATTTGGTGGCAGGACATCAAGAGAGTGAAGGGCATCAAAGACAAGGATGTCAACTGGAGTACTTTCAAACAATATTTCAAAAAGAAGTTCTGATCAGAAGAATACTATGAAGACAAATAAAAAAAGTTCTATGACTTAAAGCTGGGAAGTATGAACATGAAGGAAATGAACAATAAATTTCTGAACTTACTGAGATATGTGGCATACCTCATGGAAAAAAAACTGAAGATCCAAAGATACTTGAGCTATCTACCTTTCAATATCAAGGACAGAATCGAGTATGACAGTCCAAAAAACTTAGAGGAGGCCATGAGGAAAGCAACTTTCTGTTATGACACTAATCAGAAAAGAGAAGGAATGTCAAACTGGAAAAGTCATAAATCCAGCAATTTTGAGTTGAAAAATAAAAATTTCAGATTTAGTGGAAATTCTGGTTTTCAAAAGAAAAATTTTCAGAATCGGAATTTTCAAGGAAACAATTCTAGAAACAATCAGCAGTAGAATTTTGCAGCTCCTAGAAACACTCCCAATGCTACCAGAAATAATGATCAAAAGGCATCTATCAAATGTTTCGAGTGTTAAGGTCCTCACTATGCATCAGAATGCCCCAAGAGGAAGCTGACAGCTAACAACATTCATTCTATTCAAACTGAACCGAATGTTGGAGACTTGGCAAGGGAGATGCCCCGAATCAATGCAACACTCGACAACAGGCAAGCAGATCATCAAATCTCTATGGTAGAGATTGAAGGTATGCTACAAAATCATCCTATTACTATTTTGATTGATCTAGGTGCTAGCTTAAGTTATATATCACCAGATATTGTGGAAATTTGTAAATTGAAAGCAGAAAAGTTCAGTAAATCTTGGTTAGTTAGACTAGCAACAAGAACAAAGAGAAAAGTATCAGATTTTATTGAAAGTTGTGCTTTATCCATGAATCAGTTAAAGACACAAATCAAATTGAATATTTTACCTTTATGATCTTATGATATCATAATCGGAATGGACTAGTTAGAAGCCCATCATGTCATTCTGAACTGTTACGAGAAAATTTTTACATGTTTAAATGATGAAGGAGAAACTGTAGAAGTAAAAGGTATTCCAAGAAAGACAACCCTTAGACAGATTTTAGCAATACAAGTTAAGAGGGAAGTTAGGAAATGATGTTATTTGTTTACAGTAAATGTAGTAAATGATGAGCTTATTTGCAAAGAGGACAAACTGAAACTAGAAGACATACATGTCCTAAAGGATTTCAAGAATGTTTTTTCTGAGGAGATTCCAAGATTACCTCCTAAGAGAGATTTAGATTTTACAATCGAGTTAATACCAGGAGCAGTACTAAATTATAAAGCTTCATATAGGATGAATATACTGGAATTAAACGAGTTGAAATCACAGTTGAAGGAACTGATTGATAAGAATTACATAAGACCCAGCATGTCTCCTTGGGGAGCACCTGTTATATTTATTAAGAAGAAAGATAGAACCCTAAGACTGTGCATAGATTATTGCCAGCTCAATAAGATGACAATCAAGAATCGATATTCGTTGCCCCACATAGACGATCTATTTGATCAACTGCGTGGAGCAACGATATTTTCAAAGATTGATCTAAGGTCAGGATATCATCAAGTGCGGGTTAAGGATGAAGATATTTTCAAAATAGCTTTCAGAACTCGATATGGACATTACGAGTTCGTAGTCATGCCATTTGGCTTGACTAATGCCCTGACTGTATTTATGTGTTTGATGAACAATATTTTGCACAAATACTTAGATAAGTTTGTTGTTGTGTTTATAGATGACATTTTAGTGTATTCTAAAAGCAAAGAAGAGTATGACGAACATCTACGGATTATCTTACAAGTTCTGAGAGATCATCAACTATACGCTAAGTTTAGTAAGTGTGACTTTCACAAGGACAAAATTCATTATTTAGGACACATAATTTCTAAAGAAGGAATCTCGGTTGATCCCGACAAGATAAAAGCCATTAATGATTGGCCGGTTCCTAAGGATGTGTCGGATGTAAGATCATTTATGGGTATTACTGGATAGTACAGAAAATTTATAGAGAATTTTTCGAAGATTGCAAACCTCTTAACCTCCTTGTAGAAGAAAGGGAAGAAATTCGTGTGGGATCAAAAGTGTTCAGATAGTTTTAAGAAGTTAAAAGAGTTATTGACTATAGCACCTATTCTAAGGATATCGGATCCTAATAAGGATTTTATAGTTTGCATGGATGCATGTAATGGTGGACTCGGTGGAGTCCTAACACAAGAAGGGCATGATGTGGCATATGAATCAAGAAAGCTGAAAATACATGAGAATAACTACTCTACTTATGATTTAGAGTTATTAGCAGTAATTCATGCTTTAAAAATGTGGCGTCACCACCTTATTGGAAAAAAATTTACCTTATTGACAGACAACATGGGTCTGAAATATTTATTAGATCAGACAAATCTGAACGCTAGACAAGCTAGATGGTTAACTTTCCTAAGTGAGTATGATTTCGAAATTCAGCATATTAAAGGGAAAGATAACAAGGTTGCAGCTACATTAAGTTGCAAGGGAAAAACTGAATTTTATTTTAGCCATTAGTATTTATTCAACAGACTTAGAAACTCAAATCCTTGAAAGGAGTGAAACGGATGAAGAATACAGGAAATTACAAGAAAAGACAACAAATAATAGTTCTGAAAATTCTATGGCAGATTACAGTTTAAAAGAAAATGGACTATTGTTTTACAAAAACAAATTGTATGTACCCAACATACCAGAAGTAAAAATTCTGATTTTAAATGAGATGCACAAAAGCCATTACTCTGGCCATCCAGGTTATCAGAAGACCATTATTATGCTAAGGAAAGAATATTATTGGCCCAAAATGAAAGATGAAGTAGCAGAGTACATAGCTAAGTGTTTGGACTGTCAGAAAATGAAAGTGGAACATCAACATACAGCTGGATTGTTGCAGCCATTTCTTATACCTAGCTGGAAATGAGAAGTGATAAGCATAGACTTTATTACTGGACTACCCAAAAATCAGAAACAAAATGACTCTATCATGGTGGTAGTGGACAAACTTAGCAAGGAAGCACACTTTATACCTGTGAAGACTACTCATAAGGCTCCAGACATTGCAGAAATCTTCATGAAGCAGATTTTTCGACTACATGGTATATCGAAAGTGATAATATCAAATCGTGACTCTAAGTTTATTGGACACTTTTGGAGGTCTTTGTTTAAAGGGTTGAATACAACCTTAAATTTCAGCACAGCATTTCATCCACAAATGAATGGATAAACAGAAAGGGTGAATCAAGTTTTAGAAGACTTACTGAGAATGTATGTTAAGAATCAGCCTGGTAAGTGGGAAGACTACTTGCATTTAGCATAATTTGCATATAACAACCATTATCATGCATCAGCCAGACTTAGCCCATTTGAAATTCTTTATGGTAAGAAATGTGATACACCTGTTTCTTGGAATGACCCAGTAAATAGAGTTGTTTTAGGACCTGAATTGTTGCAGGAGTTGGAACTAATTGTGAAACAGGTACAATGAAATTTAAAAGCTGCCCAAGATAGGAAAAAGAGTCAAACAGATCTAAAAATAACTCATAAAGAGTTCCAGGTTGGTGAACACGTGTGCCTCAAGGTAAGACCGAAAAAGAGTTCATTCAAATTGGGAAGTTGTGCCAAGTTGGCCCCCAGGTATTGTGGTCCTTTCGAAATATTGTCAAGGGTTGGACCAGTGGCATATCAACTGGCTTTGCCACCAAATCTAAAGATACATAATGTTTTTCATATATCATTTTTAAAGAAGTATGTACACGATACTACTCATGTTGTAAATTGGAACGATATACAGGTGAGACAAGACGGTAATTTTTAGGTGGAATCGGACTGTATCCTCGAAAGGAGGGATACTCTGCTCCGGAATCGCACCATTGGCCAAGTGAAGGTGCAATGGAAGCACCTTAGCCCAGAAGAGGAAACCCGAGAGTTGGAGAGTAGTATGCAGGCATCATACCCAACTATGTTTCAGGAACCCTCAGAGAGTGATTAACCAACATTGAGGACGATGTTAAGGCTTAAGGGGGGGTGTGTGTCACCTACCCAAATTCTGAAAATATTATTTTATTGGCAAAATACTTTATGTTAAATTTTAATTACAAATTTTTTGTAATTATGACCAAGTTTGGTCAAGGATGAATGTAATTACTGATTATTATTATTTAATAAATTAAAGTAGGAGACAAACACCCAAGGGAACTGTTAAATGAGTGTTCACTAACCCACTAGAATGAATGGAAGCTGTTAGAAGGCATGAGACATATGGCAGCAATTGCACTTCACCACTAGCTGTTGGTTATGGGACAACTACCCCTAAAAATGTGGCATTATCCCCCATGTGGTTGGAGTGAGAAGGCAGCTCATTAAATGACCAGCTAACCACTAAAAGGCCTAGGCAGCCTACATAAGGCAAATTCGAATTGAGCAGGAAGCTCTTAAAATATTTTCTGCAGAAATATTCCTCAAGTGCATCAGGTGATCACTGAGAGATTCAAATAGGGAGGCTATGTGAGAGTGCAACTGTAAGTCTGCAAATTATTCTGAGAAGGAGAACCAGAGGTGCTGGTGCAGGTCCCTTTGACTGCTAAGTCTTTAAGACTGGATAACTATTGCTACTGCAAGTTGAGGTCCTAAGCTTCTAAGTTTCTTCCTCCTGGTGGTTTAGTGAACAGGCTCGGGGATACTAAGGCAAGTAACTTGGCTGTCTTCAGGAATTGGTTGGGTGGAACAGATTCCTTGGGTTGTTTGTTTCCCTATAGTTAATCAGGTTTCACTGTTCCTACTTTGTTTATAGCTTAATGCTTCTACTTATTCAAACTCTGTTATGTAAAAGAATTTATTTTATTTTCTGATCTATGTTTGATTCTGAATGATTATTAAAGCTTGTGAATTATTTGATTAGATAACCATCTCTATATTTTTCCCCATGCTATTCTCTGCATAGTACTCTAGTATAGAGAAGCGAATTAATGATAGATGACAGATAGGCAAATTGCCATTGATTAGATAAATTATTGCAGTAGTGTTTTGGTTAAAATTCCGTCCTATGCTTAAACACAGTAAAACACTACAGTATAATATCAATTGCAGCATAGAATTTATTTAAATGATACCTGAAAGAAAAACATAGTATGCTTCTGCACATTTCTATATTTTTTCTCTAACTCTATTCCTTTCAGATAGCAATATTTTGCATTTCAAACATTTTGAATTTATTGTTTTTCCAGTCCTTCAAATTTTACAAAATATAGCAGCTGCAATTTATTTCCATACAATTTTTGTTATGAACAAATACTTTTCATTCTCCTCACATTTGTCATAGATTATTTCAATACAACTGTATTTTCAATAATTAGTTCTGTATAAATCTAGTATAAATATTCATATTTTATTTTTACATTACTTATACTTTTGTTTTCAATATTGAATATCTCAAAATAGTATCAAACCCTAGAATTAATTACACAGTCCTTCATTGTTCTGCTCAAGACTTTCATGGTGAATCCTAAACATTTCTTTCTCAAACCCTAGCTAACATTTCGAAACCTTTTCAAGATAGAAATTTCACACAGCAGAAAGCACGAATCCTTATCATTGTTTATTAAAGACTCATAACCCTAGTAGAACATATCTCAACAATTGAAAACAGTTACACTATCGAAATTGTTTATACACAGGTTAAGCCTTTGGAACCATAGTTTAAATGCTAGTCAGATAGAAACCAAAAAGGTACAGGTAGAACACTTTTACATTTCAAATTTAGACCTTCTGCACTATCTTTTGCAGAATTTCTTAACTTTCGAACTCATTTCACAATCTTTCAAAAACTTCACTATCGACATCATTGACGAAGAATAGAAAGCAATCATCTACACTAGACCTGAGATAATTTCATTTTCGGACTCGAATCAACAGTATTCAAAACAATCTTATACTTATATCAAAACCAATAGCTCTGAGGCAAGTGAAAATAAAACACGACTCCATTAAAGATTGCCCAACAGCATAGTTAAAACATGACAAAGACTGTATTATTTTCCATTTAAAGTTTTCCAAAAACACGAAAGGTCTTTTCCCTCAAACAACCAAAGGTGTAAAGACCAACTCGAAGTTGGTTCCAACGCTTCAATAAAAACCTACTGAGCCGAGTATTAAAAAGGACCGAGGATCAACCTCTTACATCTCGACATCAAAGCGAGTCAAACTAAAAACTTCGCAGTCGGCCATCACTGAAATAAGACGAATGTTTCCAACTCTCGGCATACAGCAAATACCATCCAAGGCACCTACGAGGTTTGTTGTGAACCACCGGAGCTTACCAAGAAAACCGTAGCATTATCCAGTTTCCTATTCTTCATACAACAACCTCATTCGAGTGGGTACCTGCCAAAAAATGCAGTGAAAGGTTAACACAAGATTATGCAGGACCAAATCAAAGTATTACAGTATTTTGTTACAGTTCTCGAATATTTACCTTTAAAATTGGCATTTCGAAATATCAATCCATTACACCATCAAATGACGAAGCAAGTTGGTTTCGACAACAACCCTAAAGCTATCACAGCAGACCAATCTCAACCGTAGGAGAATCGAACCCTGTCTGAAACACTTATGCTACACTGGAAGAAGAACACCTTGTCACTATTTTGGTGTCGTATCTTAAATGCAGAAGGTCCAATGCCTGTAACTATTTAGAAAACTACCACTCACAGGTCATAAGATCGAAACCCTGAGAAACACTCTTGCCAAACCCTACATTTTGGCATCCTATCGACCTCACCCTAGCGTAACAATGAAGACCGAGAAGCTTGCAAAACATTACATACAACGAGGTTTAGGGTAACAACATCAACGATTGAGATTTGATGAGATCAACAAGCATGGAGATGCCAACGATGCTATGTTGAAATCCAAGCAACATTGCATTAATATCCCATTAATTACATCAACCACAACAGTGCCAACACTGCTTGCCAAGAGATATTACCGTGTACAGCTCGGAGGAGAAGCATCATGACAACCATGCTAGCCAGGATTCCTAGTTGTAAAACCAACCAAAGCTCACGTGAAAGGATTACATGGATGGACACCCATACTTTCCACTATGGATTTTGGTTAGCATATTTATTACCGATCGGGACACTGTCAACCTGCAGATATCATTTAATAACCATCAAACTCATCACTCCTTTATGATTTAGTTTGATACGTTGTCAATACTTAGGGTAAGAGCTAGGTATAATAGCATAGTTCCATTCATTGCTATAGTCTCGATTTTCAAAGGTTGGAGACACTATATCATTGGTTCAATTATTGCTTAAGTATATAAATAGATAGAATTACATCGTATAGTGATAAACATATCATTGCAATTTGAAATTCATAGTATTATAATTCATGTGCATAGTTCATATAATTCAAGGATTAAGCACTATAATATTTGAATTACATAGCATTGAATTTTGTAAATGCATAGTAACTAATAAGAACTAGCCATATAGGTACATGGATAAGCATGATGTCAAGGGCAAAATTAAAAAAAAAAAAAACATTATACATTGTAATGCAGAGTTCATAACATTAATCACTAGACCATTCAAATACATTGAAGATCATTGATAATCGAATAATGAATTCAGGACTTAGAATAATCTAAGTTCTGTAAATGCAAAGTTTAATGATAAATTCAAAGGTGTTCACGATAAAGACAGGAGTCTTACGATAAAATTTAAACAGCGTTATATCAATCAACTGACGACGTGTTTTCAATAGCATTGAAGAGTTTGTATTTCAACACGTTGACTTGTTTGGAAACCAAATTATTCATACCTCCAGTAACTTGTTTCACAAGGACGTACTTAGCATCTAATTCTACTTGACGATGAATTGAAAGATACTCTAACTTTGTTGCCGTAGAATTCTTACCTGTTGTCTGCACATGGAAATTGTTTCAAGTGCCTTAGCTAATCATAGCTAAGTAAACTCCAGGGTACCTCGTAGGACCCCTTCATAATCATACAAGCAAACTGTCAGTACGTCATCAATTACAACATATTAATATCAGCATATGTACAACATAGAAGTACTTTTAGAACTCAGATAGGTGAAGACTGCATTTAATGATGTTACAATTATAAAATATCTCGCAATCAAAGATTAGTATCTACTTAAATTCCGCATTAGCAATTCATTTAGTGTTATGTTTTATATGTATTAATTTCGACATGTCACCATGTTCGACTATTCTAGATACAAGATTTAATTAGATATTTATTCCGCATTACTGATTTCGATAATTATTGCTATTATAAAAAAAACGGTATTTTTCGGGATGTTACATTGTGCCATAAATACAAGGGGAAGCCATGAGAGAGGGGCCAATGAAGAAGAAGTTGTTGTTACGCTGAAGGTATTTCTAAGTCATTGTGAGGAGTAGGAGCCCATGACTCAGTTGCAGAAGTGTCTAGACAGATCAGGGATAACTGTATTTGGCTACATTTCTTTGACAATAAAAGGTTGAAATACCCTTCCCATCCCAATGAAATGTCTATTTTATTGAATGTATGATTGTAATTAATGTTAAATTGCTTTCGATTTCATTATATATTTGCAGTCAAGATACGCTGAGGAAGGTCGATTTGTTTTGTAGATACATTACTGTGGAAGATTGGGCGAAAGCTAGGACCAGCCATCGTTAAAAATGTACTATTTTCAGAATCCTAATCTCATTTCATTCATAGTAATTAGTGCAAAGCATAATGTATTTACCTGTCACCCCATGTAAGTTGATATTGTCATTTCCCCCACTATAAGGTATTATCCTGCACAACACAGGGATTCTAAGAAGTTAGACAATCGTACCCATTGGGGAAATCCAATTCAACTAATTTTGAAAATCGGGGAAGTTAGATCATCGTTCCCTATGGAGGAGTTCCAAGAGGAAAAACCAAGAAAAATCGTTCCTTGTTAGTGTACAAAATGGAGCTAAAGCACTGAGGTTACGAGTTGACCTAGTGTATTCTCAACTAATCCATAGCTAGTTGGTTGAGAAGTGCAATTGGCCCAGAGCCCCCGGGACATGTGGTATCTCCCTGGAATTGGTGTAATGGGTTAGTGAGCCCTTATTGGAGAAACCTGGTCTGCATGATGTGTTCCCTGGAGTCCCAGTACATAGACTACCTTACCGACATGTGTTGGAGTACTAAAAAGGAATTGAAGATCACCCGAGGGACTGTTAGCTTAAAGAAGGGTGTTGTTGTTGTATAGGTTGATGGGGAATGAATGCTAAGGATTGGGACAAATGTGGATGGGGTTTCCGCACTAGTGGATTGCATGAGGGGTTAAGCAGAGTGAGAAACAACTAAGTAAGCGTATATATAAGCTTGTGAAATAGATTGAGAATGGTTAGGCTAAGTGAAAGGCTTGGGGAAAAGCTCGAAGAGAACATCGCCCTTGTGGGTTGATATCCCCAGCTCGGTGGTGGCCTTTGCTATAGCAAGATTAAGTACAACAAAGAGCTCGTGGCTGACAGGAACGTCCGAGTCTTGCAGCCTATTGAGACTTCTTATTAAGAAAAGCATTCATAATGTTGTTTATGCGTTGCTTATGATTATGTTGCCATGGTTAATTTCTATTATGGAAGTGTTTGATTTCGAGCTTGTGAATTTGCCTGAATGTATGGCTATTTGGAATTATCTGTTGCATTCATGTAAAATTAATATGTATAATTTAGTTGTATTTTGTATATGGGTTTGGGCGACCATGTTTATATTTAATTCATTGTGTAACCATAATGTGTTTCTCTTTATAACTGTGGTAATGATGGTTCTGTTGTGTAAATCACTAAATGTAGTAGCTGTTAGTACTGTTGTAATTTATCTCAATGTAATTATCCTTTTGAATTGTTGCTTTAGTTGTTTATTTATCTTTGTGTGGATAGATGTGTTTCAAATTTCAAATCCATGTATATGTGTAAATTGTAATTAAAATTTAGCACAATTTGAGTGAGATCAAAAGGGAAAAATTGCATCAGAGTTTAGAGTTCAAAGCTTTGTTTTAAGTTGGTTGAGTTCAATTCTCTGTATCTGGAATTGACTGAGTTCTCCGTCATCTCAAAGTGCCACCAAGGTGACCAGGTACATAACAGTTTGGTATCAAACTAGAAAATTGGGTACCCCATCACCTCATCAGTGTTGCGGAGGTGGTCTAGTACATGACAATATGGAGATGGAGAAGTTATAGGTGAACCCAAAGGAGGTTTATGATCCATGTAATAATCAAGAGATGTAAGTCAATGGTATGTGCATAAAACAACAACTTCTATGTATCAATATACATAACATTCCTACTAACCATAATGATCAAATCACAAGTGTAAGTAATATGAGTAACATCTAGTACAATCATCAATACAGAGCATGTATCCATAATAAACATCCTCAAGGCATACAACTAGCACTTAAATATACTCGCATGGTATCGTCACATTGGCAACCAAAATATAGCATCTTAGCAATCATAACCATCTCTACCCTAAATATCACTTTGCTCTGGCAAAAATAAATCGCAACCATGTTCTGCTCAGCAAACATGACGGTACAAATATCCCCATATACAATCTGGTATAACATGTACTAACTCTTCACTCTTGACCACTTCTCCAACTACTACAAGTTGATCATGAAGTTTGATCATCATCATCAAATAATTGGCTATAGTATCTATCTTGCTCATCCATGTGGCTCTAAGCTTATTAATCAGAAGCATCTCCCAATTGATGTTCTCACTCTAATATAGAGTGACTAGAGTATCAAACATGTCCTTACCGGTCTTCTTTATGGTGATGTGAGAAATTGGTTGAACTTTCACCAAGTCGAGGATGACTCGCTTCACCTTGGACGTCTTCTTGTTATATCTTGCCAACAAAACATCTGTTGGAAGTGTAACATTCTTCTCCACAAGATGCCAAAGCTCAAGCTCCTCCTAAAGCATCTGCAACCGACACTTCCACAAAATGAAGTTGGAAGGACCTTCCAATCTATCTTTCCATCTAATATTAAAGGTAGTCATAATGTTGTTCCTAGAACAGATTGCTAGACAAAATTGATGAGCAACCTAAAACAACATATCACAAGTCCACAATGCTTTTCTCAAGCCTAGATCTAGGGCATCGCACCACCAAAACCTTCTAACAAGTCCCTATCCCATGTAGAATCCCTACTATCCATACACATTCCTAGAAGGTTTCAAATACATGCTCTCATACTATTGTAAAAAATTTCAGCTCATTGTAACAGTTTACTGCACTCAATTAAAACCCTTACAGTTAGAAACGAAAAGCTTTAACCTACTTTCAAAACCACCTAATCTGATCTATACTCAGAAACTGAGATGTATTACACTGAAAATGTATGACCAACAAACACTGAATGGACTGTCAAGCCTGCCACTACTTTCTCATAATTCTGAAAAAAAACTGCTAGAGGAAACCCAGAAAACCACTTATCTCAAAAACAAAACTGGAATGAATAAACATCACACCCCTGCCTTTTTAAACTGCCTTTCTTTAAAAAGGCAGGGAAGATACAAAAAATATCCCATCCCTGCGGTCGCCAGGATTAGACAAAGAAAAACCTAAATCTGTCTAGGGATCAGCACCAAAGTCTACATGAGAAAAATCCTAAGATAAAGTTAATTTAAGAACAGAAGCTCTCAATCTGGAAAAGCAACTAAGTCTGACATGCATGCTGCCATGCACCCTCTACCCATCTGCTGTCTAAAAAACAGTGCACTTCTCTAAGGTGCTTCTCTAGTGTGCTCTTACCATAAGAGCACCAGTTGGCTGCACAGGAACCAAGGAACTGGATCTGCATCTGAAGCGTGCCATCACTGCTGGCGAACACACATGGAGCAAAACACACAGGTAAAAAAAACTAACACATGATGATGACCATGAAGTTCCCGAATCATTATTTTCAAAGGAGGAATTTTGATGTGATTGCAACAAAACTGCTGAGGCAGGGGAAGAGGCATGGCATTTTGCTCGACCTCAATCCTGATATATGTATCACATCATGTGATTTCTCATTTTTTCCATTTCAATTCATGCCATGGTCCATGGTGTTTTACTTTTTATGTATCGTGTATTTAGTTATACAATTTTAGACATCCATATGTATTATACTTTTATATCAAATTTCAATGCAACTTATATATCTAATTTCTGAAAATTATGTAAAATTTTATATTTTTCTACGAAATTGTCTAACTCTTCTATGATTTGGACCCATTTTGATAGTATATTGGCCTTGTGTTACCAACATATGGACACTCCATTTTCTGGTTTGCTTGTTCTGTTGTTGTTGTCAACAGCCTTGCAACATCAACAGCCTTGGTGTGGTTGCAGAGCGGTCCTTTGTTCAAGGCATTCTATTGTTATTGTTCTTGTGCAGACTTATCATTGTTAGATGACACATTGTGTAGCACTTGATTTGTTGAGAGCTTGTTCTGTTGTTGTTGCTATCAACCTTGGTGCTGTTGCAGAGCGATCCTTTGTTCAAGGCATTCTGTTGTTCGTTTGCAGATTTATCATTGTTAAAGGACACATTGTGTGGCACTTGATTTGTTGAGGGTTTGTCACCAGGGTCCTTCTTATGTTGATTTGCAGAAAGGTTCCTTGGGTCCAAAGTTGAGGGCTACTTCTACAACAAAGTTAGAGTTGGTTTGTGCTAAATACTAATCATATCCCTAAAATTTCAAATAAAAGCACAAGATCTTTCCCAGACAAACCTTCTTAGTAGTCAATAAGATTCAAACTACCGGTGCCATTGTAATTTACACAGTTTATTGTTAGAATCCCTATCTTATGAGGAGAAATGGTTGGGGATACTTGTAAATTTTCCATTCAGTTGTCCCGTGACAAATTACCAGATCCAGCCATTTGAGAAAGTGAGCTTACTAACATTTATAGATGATAGTGCAATTCATGAAATCAACAATAATTTAAGCATGTAAATTGAATAGATGTAGGCTTGTAAATTGTTCAATGGCACCAGCACAGAAATTAAACATCTCACTCTTATGCTTGTGAGAGAGGAAGAATGGAACCGTTAGAAATTAAGGATTAAACATAAAAACGAGGATGATTGATCACCCAAACAAAGACTGGATGAGAATAAAGAGCCCTAGATAACATTCAAATAAAGAACATGCCATTTCCCAAATTGGTCTGTTGCTTTTGAAGTCCTGTAAATAGAGCAGAATTTGATTGAAAGTTCTCATCGTCCCAAGATTGACCTGGTAACCTCATAAGCAAGGAAGCATGCCGCATTGCCAGGAACACTTCTGCCTATGGCGGGACCAAATCCTTTATAGAAGCCCTTAAGCCCTTCTGAAGTGGCAATTTTCTTGAATGCATCAATTGTGCCAGCATACTTTGGCTGGTGAAATTCGTCAATCTGGATGACACTCTTCACAACATCAGTTGGATATATTACGCACCAGCAAACAGCACCAGCAATCCCACCAGAAGTAAGAAGGGTACCCATGCCCAATTGAGATGTATTACGCCCTCCTGCCATGAACTGCTTTAGAGCTTCATACACACCGAATGCAATGGCATTTCCAGGCACATCCCTTAATAGAGTAGGCATTAAACCCTTAAACAATCCTCTGGCGCCGTCATATCTTAAAACATGCTTAACTACATCAGTTGGGCCATTGTATTTACTAGAAACTGCAACTCCTGTTACCCCCAAAGTTGCAACTGAAGCAGTAGCCAAAGCACTCTGAGCTTGCAATCTACACTTGATAAGCTCAGTTGGGCAAGTCAAGAAGGATACAGCAATGCCAGCCCCTGCTCCACAGACCACCTGCTGCCCTACAGAAAGGGGCAAACCGGGCTCAACCCTAAATAAGGCTTCCATCTGACCTCTTGCAGTGAACAGAACTGCATTGCAAGCAGCCACTGTAGCCAAAGGGGCTCCCATTCCTTTGTACAGCCCTCGGAGACCCTCTTTGGCAATGGTCTGCTTGACAGCATCCATTGCACCGGCATACCGAGGCTGCTGACCGGGACGAGGCACTGGCTGACTCTGAAGCTTCACCTTAATGGTGTCAAAGGGGTGGCCAGTGACCAGCATTGCTGTTCCCCCGACAGTACCAGAAATCAGATCCTTTGCTGCATCGTTTGCCATTTTTGGCAGACAATAATCCTTAAACTCAGTATCTACAACCCAAGGTTTTAACAAAGCAAGCACCAGTTGACCACAAAAAACTGCAATTAAATGTATTAGAAAGAAATTTCCTCCTTGACTGCAATTTTATCTCAATTTAAGCAATAAACACCCTTTGGGATTGTTACCATATCGAAATCCTGTTAAATATGCGCTCCGGGATAATTACTGTATGCAAAATTATAAATCCAAGAATTTGACTACTACAATTTGTTGTATTCAGATCTAAGTTACAGACTATTGGTTCTGTTTCAAGCCTCGTGTGAAGACAAAAGACCTCTTTGTGGGCTGCTGCTTATAGGAATTCAATAGGAAGAAACATCCATTCCAATTATCTTTTGCATCCAAACTCATTGAAAATCACGGTGCAAACAAAACCCAAATGTTTTAGGTAACTCGAACAAGGATCCGAAAAAGATCTAAGAAGACTGTAAATGAAAAGCGTACTGGCATTACCAAGTACAGAGTACAGGGTATAGGATTCTTGCCTTCCAATGCATGACCTGAAGATGAATTGTTGCAAAAGAACTCGGTATGCAAGGCAAAGAGAGATACCCAATTCAGAGATCTCCTACTCTTACCTTCCAACAATATATAATCATGTTCACAAGAAGGATTTATGGAGAAGCCAACCGCCACATGAAGGCATAGGCACAGCATTAAGATGAACGTCATTTTCAGTTTATTTCTTTAAGAGAAAAAATATGGGGGAGCTGAACCTGGCTAGCGAGTGGGCGATGGCTGACTCCCCAGAGATTCCATGGCTGATGTCTGATTTCCAGCTAGTCATAGGGGCCTGGGGGAGCTGAACCTGGCTAGCGAGTGGGCGATGGCTGACTCCCCAGAGATTCCATGGCTGATGTCTGATTTCCAGCTAGTCATAGGGCCCCCCACTAATGCGAGCCCTACCATGAAGCGATCATGGGCAGGCTGGCCGTTCCATGAGAGCGGAGTAGTTTATCAGAGGGAATACATCACTTTTATTTTGAACAGTAACGATGACAACAATCGAAGGCAAGAGAGATAGATTGTTGCTGATTCCCATTTTGGGTGATATTTCGTAACATGTGCGAATGTATCAGAGTTGTTTCTTCCAATTTGGTGTCCTACGAAGTCAATTTTGATACATTTTGGCATGCGAATGTATCAGACTTGTTTCTTCCAATTTGGTGTCACACGAAGTCAATTTTGATACATTGTTTTTTTATAAAATCCAGTTTGATTTTCATTCACGACTTTTCAGAAGCTTTCAGGAGTCAAATAACCAATTTGATTTTCATTGACGCCTTTTCATAAGCTTCAGGAGTCAGATAACACACTAAACGAGTCAAATAACCAATTTGATTTTCATTCACGACTTTTCAGAAGCTTCAGAGTCAAATAACACACTAAATTGGTGTATAAAACTTTCAAATAACACAATTTGGTGTATAAATTGTGTATAAAACTTTCTTACTTGCGAGATAAAAAAATTGGTGTATAAAACTTCCTTATGAGACAAAGGATTAAATACATCTTATGAGATATATTTATCATCTCTTTGGATAGGAATAGATTTTTTGAATAATTGGTAAGTTAAGTTATTAAACTAATTGCATCCCTAGGTGCTCTAAAGCCCAATATGAGGGAGATCTTGTAACATGTGTCAAGTGTTTGTCGAGTTTGTCGAATAACAAAATAATACAAAGTAAACAAAAAAAATAATACAAAGTAAAAAGTAACAAATATTATGTCGGTCCTAAACAAAAAATAATAATACAAAGTAAAAGGTAAATATGAGAGAGATCTTGTAACGTTTGTTTGTCGAGTAACAAAATAATACAAAGTAAACAAAAAATAATAATACAAAGTAAAAAGTAAATATGAGGGAGATCTTGTAACGTTATCTTGACCTTATAAAGTAAATTTGATCTGACCAAATAAAACTTTATCATTCCTAAATTATCAATATCATATTATATCTACTAATAAAACCATATTATTTTACTAATTTATATAAAATTATCAATCATCATGCAAAATAATTATTACTAAGCATACCAAAAAATAATAATAAATACCATATATATTAGATATACATCATTTATTTATTACTAAAAGTTGTATTTTCTTTGATTAGAAGGAATATCTAGAAAAAAAAATCTAAAATTGAACATTGTATATCTCAACATAATTTGCATTTAACAATATGATACTTGGTATGCAAAACCCATATCATAAAAACAACCAATGAAAACCATGGAAATTTATGAGCAAACCTTTAAAGTAATGAGGACAATCAAATTTCTAAGTAGAACTTTAAAGTGGCAGGTTGGGCGATTAAAAATACATGGTTTCAATTTAACTTCAAAGTTCTGCTCAATTTTTTCCAATGGAATTTATATTTTTATAAGGGCATGGTATATGAATGTGGAAAGTGAATATGGATATGCAATATTTTGTAAGGGTAATGTCTAACTTGGAGTTGGTGTATACTTTAATGTTAAGAAAATAAATATTTATTAAAGTTAATGTGATTAAAATATTAAAATAAATAGTCTTATATATTTATGTTGTGGAAGGGTTTTAGGGTTTTGATGTTAAAGGGTTTATTGAGTTTCTTGTGTTTCAAATTTGGTTACAGTGGAGTTCATTAGTTGACTTTTCAATTTTATTGTTTTTGGATACCATGGTAATTTTATTGGTGGGGTTAGTAGATCGCTTACCCTTCCATATGCAAGTGGCCATCATAATGCCCAAACCATCACCTAATATTGTCATTTTGGTGAAGTTTGAAGGTGCTACTATGTAAGTAGGAAGCATTAGCAATCATGACACCATGGAAGGCTTTACGAAAGTTAATCATAAAGGTTATCCTCAAGGTAATGAAATACCATCAAGTAAATTTTTTATTGATATTGTAGATTATGAATACATTGTTGCCTATGAAAAGTTGAAACATTGTACCTTGATCGGGTACTTCATTTGTTGAATCTCACTAGAGTGTGTGATTAATATTTGAGTTAAGGAGGCCTAGGAAACCCATGGTTGCATAACCTTTCCCACCTTGACGAGAGGATTTTTCAATTTCATTTAAAGAAGAAGGTCATGCCATGACTTGGTTACTCACCACCCCTAGATGTGTCAGAATACCTAGTTTTCCTCAACAAATGGCATGAATCGTTCTCGGTGAATGAAGTTGCCCAATTGTATTGTCCAATTTGGGTAGAATTCTAAGGACTGCCCATGTAACTATGGGATTTCTTAGTACACATTTGTACACCAATTGGTAACTTTGCATACCATGATCTTATGATATTCTTCAACCTGTGGCCCCATAACAAAATGTGCCTCAAATTCAACTTGTCCAAAGCTCTAAAGGAGTTTGTGTGGATTTGGGTGGGAGGTGGCAAAGTTATTCGCCAGCAAATTCAATACATCAACCACCCAAACACTTGTTTCATGCATCAAAGGCATACCACATAACTAAGAATTGATCCTCACAGTTTTGATGTCAAATGTTTATTGGGTTTATTGTGTCTCAATTGTGGCTATAGTAGAATTCATTGGTTGTCTTTTCACATTTATTATTTTTGGACACCATGGTCATCATTTCGGTGGGATTAGTAGCTCTCTTTCTCTGCCATATGCAACTGACTATTCTAATTCCCACCCCATTTCTTAATCTTGTCATTTCAATGAATTTTGAAGGTGGTATTATGTAAGTAGGAAGCATTGACAATCATGGCACCATGAAAGGATTTGCAGAATTTTATCCCGAAGGTTATCCCTAGGGTAATGAAATACCACCCAGTAAATTTCCTATTGATATTGTAGATTATGAATACGTTGTTGTTTGTGAAAAATTGAAACAACTTACCTTGTTATGGTACTTCATTAGTTGAATCTCATCAATTTGTGATTAATACCTTAATTAAGGAGGCATAGGAAACCCGTGGTTGGATTTGCATGACCATGCACACCTTGGATAGAGGTCCTTTTCAATTTTGTTTAAAGGAGAAATTCATTGCCATGCCATGGTTACTCACATCCCCTAGATTTATCAAAATACCTAGCTAGTCATCCTCATTGAATGGCATGAATCGTTCTCAACAAATGAAGTTGCCTAGTTATATTGTCCAATATGGGTAGAATTCCACTTACTACCCATGTAATGTTGGGATTTACTTGTACACATTTATGCACCAATTGGAAACTTTATAATGCCATGATCTATCGAATTCTTCAACTTATGGCCCCGTAAGAGGATGTTCTTTAAATTCAATTTGCACAAAGTTCTAAATGACTTTGTGCAAATTTGAGTGGGAGGGAGCAAAATTATTTGCCTATGAGTTCTATACATCAACCACCCAAACATGTGCTTCATGTTCCAAAGGCATACCACATAATCAAGCACTACCCACTAATGAATAAAGTGGACAATATATCACTTCAAGTATTAAAAATTCTCAAGGTTGAGTCTATATTCCCTTAGCCTGGACAGAGAGTGAAGGTTAGGTGAAAGTTGCAAAAATGGGCAAAAATCCTCATGTCCAAAAATCTCTTCAACCTTGGCCCCTAGAACTAGCTCAACTCCAAAGAAGCATGTCAGCCTAGTGGGAGGTAAAGAGCCTAGCCTCACAACCCACCTCTTCTCAGGGGGTGGGGGTTGCAAGGCTTGGACTCCACCCCCATTCCTCAACTCTCATGTGGTGCCTAATGTGGAAGACGCTTAGAAGAAATTGAAGAACAAAGCCTTAAATAAATGGTTCCAATGTAAGATGTAGAATGTGACTTTTCCAAATGCATTTATCTCCCTTGCAATTTTGGGAGATGAGGATATGATGATATCCATACTGAAATTTTGCAAAGAAGGTGATAGCATGGAATGTTCAAGGCTTAACTTACAGTTGCCACAAATCCATGCTTTGGGGAGTACATAAAATTATTTTAATATAGTTAGTTTGAGTTAGAAAGAGGTTAAAGTAGTTGGCTTAGTATTGAAAACAACCTTCAAGTAATTTGACGAAATGTTGTTATTTATTTTACTAACCATGTTGAATCTAAAAGAGGGGTCCCCACCCTAGTCTTCTTGAAGCTATTTGTTGTTGTTATTGGTCATGTTTTTGGCACAACAAATCACCAAGTTTGGACGTTTGATTTGGATGGCCAAATATTAGGATTGGAAAACATTTATTTCTCAAATGATGAGCAACCTTGTGGTATTGGTTGTTTTATGAGATCATAGAAGCCACGTGCTATCATGTGGAGAATTAAAAATGTTGAAACTTAAGAGGATAAAGAAGGGTTGTTACTTGTCCAAATGCTACCGCAAATGTTGAAACTTAAGAGGATAGAGAATGACATTGAATGGTAGTGAAGGTCAAGCTCGGGTTGTGCAACCCCAACAACTTTCATCATAGTGATCCTCTTTATTTATTGTTTACAATATTTAACTTCCATATGTAATGCACTCAATTCCTCTTTATAACTTTCTAGAAATGAAACATAAATACCACTTGAAAAAAACGTTTCTTCACATTTTACAAGGTTCATCACAATGAAAATTAAATAAATACATTACTTAACCTTATCATCATTTGCATTATTTAAAATCATTAAACAAATAAACATGATGCTTGTCTATCCTCAATTGCAAGAAAATTCATCCACTTAAGATCATCAAACCCAAGATTTATAGTGAGAACTCTTGTGGAGAGGAAAACTACTTCCAATACTCTTTTGCATTCATTAAGAATACCACAATATAATATCAAGAGATCAACAATAACAACACTTCAAAACATTAGCCAAAACTAGACACCCATGAATATTCAAATACCATAACTAATACTCAATTACCAATTTCGACACCTTATCCTTATGCACTCTTTAACTCAAGCTCAAGCATTCTCTTTTGCAGTACAATGTTTCCTTAAAAATCCTTCTAAACATGCTCTAAAACGACACTAGTTAGGAAATTATTGGATAATGATGCAAAAATACTTATCTCCAACACAATCCATCAACATCAACATCAACATCATGGCCTTACACATAATATCACTTATTATAGTTTTAACATAAATATCCCCTACCATGATAATGGTTTCATAACCTTCATAATATCACGCAAAATTTAAAATGATTATGATGTAAATAATTAACATAGAGAGCTAAAATAATTAAATAAATGATTATTATGATTATGATGTAAATGATTATTTTAATTAAATAATTAAAATTTAAAATGATTATGATGTAAAATGATTAAAATGATGACCAAATGACAAGAAGTTACAAGTGTGGAAGATAATACATACCCACTATCTCCTAAATGGATGATAAAATATTATTAAATTTGTCCTCACATTCCCACTATCATAAAAGTGGAGAACATGACAAGGCTGCCACACACTAGTGCATGCCATGAAATCCTCACTACACACAAAGTGACTGACACGGGAAACCTCACTACTCACTATTGATGAAGGATGAGGGTACACCCCCTATAGCAAGTATATATCTTGTATACTTCACATGCAATTTATTACACTATATATCTCAATTTATTACATTATATATCTTACTATGATGTAACAAACTCAATCCACATGGCTCAACACTATGTACTCAACGACATAACTATATACCTAAAACCATATTAGTGGAGAACATGATAAGGCTACCACACACAAGTGCATGCCATGAAAGGACTACTACACATAAAATTATTAACATGAAAACCTCGCTACTCGTTATTGAAAGATGAGGTTACACCCCATATTTCATTTCATATATACTTGTCTCTTCATATATAAGTTATTAAATCATATATTTCATTATCTAGTTACAAATTCTCAATGTGTATAATTCAACACTCAATAAATCTATCTCTCCCTATCTATGTTTCCCAGTTCCCACTCTCTAGTCCATATATGAGAATGGAAATGATGGTACTTGTCATTCTCACTTACAAAAATTAAACATGTTACAAGTGGTATTTGAACCTATGTGGGGAGGATAAAAACTCCTCTCTACAAATCAAGTTAAATCCAAGTCTCTCACACACGTGTGCGCGCATGCGCACGCGCGTACACACACACACACATCCATTGGAATGGTCATGTTTGGTTGGCCTGGAGGCAAGTATATCATAGATGTAACAACAACTTAAAGGCTTATCATTAATGACACACTCTAAAAATATAATCAGCATCTAGGTCGCTACATCATCAATGTTACAGATCCACAATAAAGGGCGCACACTCAATCATCCACCATGTAGAGGGGAGTGAGCCCACAGGGGCTTGAACATGGGTCATCCTCACCAGGGAAAATTTTAGGGGTGAAATTTAGCCCATGGGCTAATTTTTTATCCTTTTTCCAAAACAATATTCACCAATTTCCATTTTTTTCTGAATTGATTCGCCCAAATTCCATGGGATAAAAAATATTTACTCTAAAAAACACCAAAGCTTGTCTAGAAACTATATAAATCCCTTAGAAATTTGAATCTTTTTAGAAAAATATCACCCAATATTTTATGGTTGGATATATTAAAAATAAATAAGATTCGCCAAGGTTTGTAGACTTCAAGAAAATTTTGGATCCTTAAAATTCTCCTTGATCCTCACGACAATCACTCCATGTTGCCACTAAACTATAGCTTAATGGCCCTAAAAATGGTTGGCCTTAAAAAAGACAAAATGTCGAGCTTTAGTCCATTTATATATATGTAGGGTGTACAAAACACGCCTCACACATTCAACCACTACCTCTAGAAACCCCATGATAACATTAAGCAACCAAAAAACCCCTCACAAAACCTTAATCCTCATTCCTCATTATTGAACCCAACCCCTAGATATTTATACATTCCATGGGCCAAAATACAAAATATTACAACATAAAAACAATAAAAAAGTATTAAAGTGATTAGACCAAACCATGCCTACAAAACAAAAACTTCTAAATTTATGCTACTATGAGAAACTCCAACGATTCATAAATTAATCTATAAGATATGGAAAATTGTAACATTCCAAACTTGCAACTAAATGAAAATTATTTGAGTGGAGAATTTATTTATTCCATTTAATATATTTTTTTTAATAAGGTATTTATATTTCCTTAAACTAAGAATCTAAATCATTGTGTGTAAGGGTCTCTTGTTCTATAAACAAAAAAACTTCATATATCCATTTTGCATCTAATTAAACTATACATTTAAATTAGCTAAATTTATTATTATTATATTAAATATGTATAAACAAAATGCAGATTAACACTATAACATAAAAAAATTATGAGATCACAAATAAAATAAGACAATTATTTTTTGTAAATCCAGCAAAGTCTTTGTATTACTAAAAACTCAAAAGGATCTATGGGTTTTGATGGCTGGTATGCCATTAAGGAAACTACACCATCCAAACTAGACCATTCACAGGACAATAGTTTCTCAGGTGTTTCCGATATGCAGAGTACTATAATAAATTGGTTCAAAAATTTCTTAACCATGTCTAATCTATGCAAACTAGCATACCAAGGTACTTTTAAAGGAAACTAGACATAAAACAGAAGAAAAATCCTAATCATCATAAAAAATCATGATAGTGGGCACCTTGGACTCCTGGTGAGTCTTGAGAAGGTGGCTTCTTGAAGACCATGCTTGTAGTTGCCTCGATAAGGACATCGATATTTGCTTTCAAACTCATGACTCCTTTGGAAATTAAATGAAGCTTAACATCTGCTCTATAGATTTGTTCATGTGTCTCATCCATATGCAAGAACATCTCCTTTTTATCTTCCTTGTTTTCCATCACGGCCCTTCCCATCAACGCCTTCTATACCAATATAAGGCCATAGTCTTGTCGTACTTTGTTTCCTTGGTGTGAGAAGAACCCTCATCAAGAACCTAGGGTTCCATCTCCTATTGAATCCATGCAACTCCCTCAATCCTCTAATCTGCTTAGACCCAATTCTCGACTTACTCAATGTCATGATTAACCAAAGGCGAGACAAAACACTGGTAATTATCTAGGGCCTCATAGATCTCCCTTTGAATGCATGGCATGTGGGCATTCTGTCTATCACTTGCTTGGCTACAACTGCTATATCTGCTAACCATATTGTCCCTGTCTCCTGGATCCTCCATATCCCAAGAAAAAACTTGTAGGCCCTCCATCGAAACCCCTTAACAGGTGCCCTCTTCCAAAGGTACTACGCTACACTACCAACACACTCAAGAATGTGCCTAGAATCAAGTTTCCCTAAGCTTGAGCACAACACCAACTAGATAACAATGCTAGGTGGTTCATGCTCACCCGAATTATGCTTCAACTAGCTTATATTCACCATCAAGACTTGTCTTGTAAATCACTCTCGACAGCTTGAGCCATTAATAATCCCAGTGGGGGACCCATCACCTCGTAGCTAAACCCTCTTTCACCCATTATTCTCCACGCTTTTCCATCATTCCTCATCCTCCCACAACAACCTAACCCTACATTCGCATGAGATGCCCCATATGCATCCATCCTATCAACCTCCAAGTGTCCCTCCATCACCTGATCATGCACAATGTGAAGGGGAGCCCGGTAAGCTCTTCATGCTACCATCTACACTCGGATATGGGAAAATAAAACAATTTATCATTTATACCTAATAACTTAAAAAAATAAAATTGCAAACTCTTTCCGTTTTTTCTTTTATTACCAAAAATGCCCTACAAAATTCCTAACAAACATACAAACCTCAAGGTAGTTGTCAAAATTTAAAAATTGCAAAAATAATCCATGCTAAGAACTTATTTTTATCAAAATTTAAAGATACACTATAAAAATTATTTTTACGTAATCATCATTGATAAAATGTTTTATTAAAAAGTAGAGAATAAATAATAAAATAAAATAGTAACATTATTATGTTTAAAGTCTATTTTACACCAGATAATTTTTCACAGATGTAATGTTAATATATTTCAACCTAATATAATATCTATTTTAAAATGTGTCACGTAATTGGTATCACATCTTTTTGAAATATAAAATCTGGACACAAAACAATATAAACATTAATGAGTATATATGTATATGTATGTATTAATATATTTCAATTTAATTCAATATCTAGTTATTACTCCCCGCTAGAGTAGAGATTATATGTAGTTTATTTTATTAATTTAGATGGTGATACTAAGAAACTAGTTTAAGGTATGTGATAAGGTATTTTTAAAATTTGTAAAAAATAAAATTAAAGTGTTTTTATTTATTTAATTTATTTTTATGTGTTGAATTTTATTTCGTCTATAGATATTGATAAGATTAATTTTATCATTAATTAAATTAAGTAAAAATAAGAAAAAAATAAAATTTACATACATTATAAAAACTTTAAAAAGTTCATGAAATATTTATGTGAGTGAGTGTTTAAATTGTGAAATGATAAATTATTATATTATTTACTACATTACAATAATAAATTACAAGTAAAAAGTTGAAGTATGAAATAATAAATTATTATTATATTATTTAATGCATTACAAACCAATAAAAATATTTCATTTTATTTTAAAGTAATAATATAAATAATTTAATAATATTAAATAATAATAATGTAAAAAACAATTTTCATTTTTATTTCAATTTTACATATGGAAAGCTTGAAATGCAATCATTACAATGGGGCTCAACAAGAGCATCATGTCACTTACAAGAATTGAACCTGGGTGGGGAGGGCAACAATCTTTCCTCCCAATCACCCAAGCTACAACCAATGGACATTGATAGATCAAAGTTTGGTCTGGATGTTAATCATCATCATCAATACAAACAATTCAACAAACTCACATCTATATATTTATATTATTTTTTCAAAAATAAATATAGTTAATTTATTTAGGTTCACCTACTTTATATATTTTTTTCAAAAGTTTGCAATTTCACATTTTAAAGATTTTTAAATATTAACATTTAATATGCAATTTCACAATTTTTTAAATATTTAAATATTAATATTTGATATATATATTAGTATGGATATAAAGCACTTTATATTGATATAATAATTTTTACTTATTTATATAAAACTTTACTTTTTTTATTTTTATTTTTAAATTAATTTCGAATAATTAATTTTTTATTTTTAAAATTAAAAGGCAGGGAGTAAGTGAAGTCAACTCTTGTTTATTTAAAATGTGTTATGTAATTAGATAGAGAATAAATAATAAACTAAAATAATAACATCATGTCTAAAGTGTATTTTATAAAATGATAACTTTTCACAAGTAAATGTAATATTAATATATATAAATGTAATAGTACTAGCACAACCACATAACTTGTAGAGGGTGAACATCAATAGGTCACAAGTTAAGTGCCATGAACAAGTTGTCTCTTACTTGTTCTCTATGTTTAGTTGCAATCACCTATTGTCTATGCCTATCCATGCATGAGTTACTAGTTATCCATTATTATATATATATATATATATATATATATATTATAATTGTTTATTTTGATTTTTGAATGACGCTTATAAAATCAATTTAGAGAGTACACTTGTCCCATCCTCCTTAGATATAGGAAAAGCATAGATGGTAGTCCACCCCAAATTCTAAGATATAAACACCTATCGGTATAAATATATTTCAATTTAATGTAATATTTATTTAGTATATTTATGTAAAATATATGATGTAATTTGATTTATTAGATATTTTTGAAATATAATTTTTTAATAAATTGTTAAATGCTCATTAAAAATTCAGCATATCACAAGTATAAATAGAATCTGAATTGGGAGGGTAACCAAACTACACCTGATTAAAATCAATTTATAATATTAATATATATAAATGTAATATTAATAATAATATATTTTTAACTTAATATAATATTTATTTAAAATGTGTTATTTAATTGGATTTATCGCATCTTTTTTAAATATAAATTCCAAATAATGTATTTTATAAAAGATAATTTTTTACAAGCAAACACACACACACACACACACACACACACAGAGGGAATCAATAATTGTGGCAGGGCTCGTACTCACATGAAACAATGTCGATTCCCATTCGGTACCACTATACCCCTGGGTGCACCCACATAGCCCGCAAGCATAGGGCACATTCTAATTGGGGTTTGAACCCATGACCTCTTTACAATGTGTCATATCATTTCACTCATTTGCCTCCTTCTCTATGCTAATGATATTATTCTTATGTCCAGGTGCCCCTCTGACCTTGATAAACAATTACGGATTCTCAAGGATTTATGCTCCAACATGGGTATGTCTGTTAACACCGACAAAACTAAAGTTATGATTATCAATTCCAAGAAAGACACTTATGCTAATTTTGAATATGACAATAACAACCTGGAGGAAGTGTCTTCTTACAAATATCTCATAATTGATATCCATCACAAGCTCAATTGGAACTATAGCAATGAGAAAATGATTGACGGAGGGTGGAAAGCTTATTTTGGCCTAGAAAATTTGTATAAATCAGTAAACCTTGCGATGTGGGGTAAAAAGAAGTTCCTTTTTGAAACTATCATCCCTCCCGTTATCTTGTACGGTTGTGAAGTTTGGTATTGCAGCATCTCTCAAGAATCCTTGAGAAAGATTAAGCAAATTCAAAAGCATTTTATCACGTATAACATCAAAATCAAAAGAAATACGCCCTATCCTATTCTCCTTATAGAAGAACTTCTTCCCCCCATCGAAAGCATCGCTATGAGTAGGTAACTGATGTACAAGAACATGATAATTAACTTGGAAGACTAGCTACTCCCTAAAATTGCTTTAAATTCCAGTCAAGACCATCTACGACTCAACAGAGTATGGTATAAAGACTTTATGGCCTGGTTAAACCATTGGGGGATTAATGAAAATGCAACTTTGCAAAATATCAACAACGTGAAAAATACTATTACATCTAAGTTTAAAAAGAAAATGTGGGACGAGAAAGTTTTAGAGGTTAAAAGAAAATTAAGATACTACAAGGAGTTCATTAACTCTAAAATGGAAGATCAAAAATATCTCTCTATCTTAACCAGTTCGAAGAAGAAAATTAATATAGCCAAGATAAGAATGAACTCCCATCAGCTTCATAGTGAAACGGGGCACTGGGCAATTAAACACCATGGGTGAAAAGGATTTTCCAGCTCTGTGAGTCTATGAGTGTTGAGGACGAATGCCATTTTATGTTAGAGTGCCCTGCACATACCCACATTCGATCACAATTTCCTAATCTTTGCTACAATTCTAACATTCATGATCTTCTAACGTGTTAAAACTATGATGACCTAGGAATGCTTCTTTCTAAGCTTTTTGATCATAGGAATACAATTTTACAACAATCTAATTAATTCATATCTCTGCTCTTAAGGTCTAATAAACCAAATAGCTCTTAGTGGACGTTGTTCATCATCATCATCATCCTCATCGTCATCATCATATTTCAACTTAATATAATATTGATTTAAAATGTGCTTTATAATTGGATTTATCACATTAATTGAAATATAAATTGTAAATAAAGTATGGGCACAAAACAATATTAATATATTATTAATATATTTCAACTTAATATAATATTTATTTAAAAAGTTCTATGTAATTGGATTTATCATGAACTATAAATTTTAAATAAAGTGTGCACACAAATCGATATAAACATTAATTAATGAAGAGCGAGAGTAGGAGGTGATTAAGAAATAGGAGTGAAGTTACAGGATAGGGATGGGTAGAGGTAGAGTGAGTTGGAAAATAATAATGGATTTAAGAGAGTATAACAAATCGCAGGGTAGAGTTGGGAAAGAATAATAAATTGTAAGGTTGTAAGTAGTATAAATATTAATTAATAAGAAGAGAGAGTAGGAGGTGAATAAGAAATGATAATGGAGTTACAAAGATAGAGTTAGTTGGAAAATAATAATGGATTTAAGAGTGAGGGATAGGTAGAGTTTGTAGGAAAATAATGATGAATTTAAAAGTGTATAATAAATAGCAAGGTAGAGTTAGTTAATTTTTGTTATCTTGTTTGGTTAAGGTGTGGGTCTCATTAGCAAGGAAACCCAGATTCAATTCCCCTTAAAGGTGAACTAGTTGGGAGGAGACACTCCAAAAATCCAACAAAGTTGATGGTTGGTGTGGTCCAGGACGAGTGCAATCCCTGGGTGATTTTGACAGAACAAAAGCCCTTGGGTCATGGTTTCTTAGACCAAAGCACACTCCCGCCAAGTGAGGGAGTTTCGAGCAAACAAAAAAATGGTAAGATAGAGTTTGGAAAGAATAATAAATGGTATGGTGGTAGGGTAGAGTTAATAGAGAAAATGTTTTAGTATGATTAGAGTATTGATCTTGAGTTTAGTGAGTTTATGAAAAGAATAAGCATGTCAGAAAGCAAGATTTGAACTCAAATGGGGGATAATAATTTTTCTCTTAAGAATTTGAGCTACACACAATTGACATAATTCTAATTAACTTATACAATAGTTAAACTAGATTATATGTCAAGAAACCTTAGTTAACCAATCCTACTTAAATTGCAATTATACACTAATAAATCTTAAGTAATGCAAGAAACCCTTAATTAAATCAAACAAATCTAATTAATTCCAAAAAAATCTAATTAAACCTAATTGTTATGTAAAAAGAACTTACTTGATTCAAATGAACCATAACAAAGACTTAATTATATGCCATCCAATCCTAATTAATGTAAAAGTCTAAAAAAACCCTAAGGGGTGGCAGGAGTGGGTGGTGGGGCGGGGGGTCCTATATGGGCCCGAAGGAAATCAAGAAGCAAGGTTTGCTTGGGGATTGGGAAAAATGTATAATAACCAGGTAGAGCTACATGCACTATATCATGGGATTATAATTCTTCATTCTCATCAAGTCAAGAATGCAATGATATTTGGAGATTTGTCCTTGGTAATAATCTTAATAAATAAAAAAGGTTGTGGTAAAGGGATCAATATTGTCTTGTTTGTTGTTGAAAATTCTAGATCTTCTGCCCTCTAATGATGCGGCCTATGTATATCATATTCGAAGAGAAAACAATAGTCATGTACATAATATGGAAACTGTAGTTTTCAACCTAAGCAAAGGAAAGGTAATAGAAAATGAGGGACCTCCAATACAAGCTTGGATCCCCTAGTCCCTTGGTTTTAAAGCTTCACATACAATCCATGTTGAGAAAATTGAAGCAAAGGAAGGGGTTCCTCCAACCTCGTATATACAAGGTCAAACATGTTATCCAAGTGACAAATTATAGGAAAAACATATCGATGTTCGAGAGGGGAGTGCTAAGTCCCTCCCATGCCTCCATACCTCCCACATCTATGCATATCTCTTGGTACAATTGGAATTTAACGTGGGGAGTAATGTAATACCCATGTGATGGTGGGATTTTTTGTGGTGTTCTTTATCCCTGAAACTTGAGAATCACCCATAATATAGAAAGATTAGGACGTAATAAACTATAAATATGCAGAATAGAACTGGAAATATGTCAAAATAATAAGATAAAATAGTAGGAAAATAGTTTTGTTATTATGGAATAAATGTTCACAAGCCTCTTGTGGTAGCGAGACTATTCACTTGAGTAGAGCTCTATTGCAATAAGTCTCTTCATAGCCTTAAATATCTTCAAATAAGCTTCAAAAAAAAAAAAAAACCTAACTACTTGTCATGATTAAAATATGACTTCCTAGTGGATCTTAATTAATAAAGAGACCCTTCTTACATTGATTGATTAATACTAACTTATTTGACCTTATTACAAAGATATGACCTTATACAATGTATGATTAACTCCTCGAGTAAGGAGAGTTAGGGTAGGGCCCTAAAATGCCCCCCCTTCAAAAATAGTGTTTTCCTCAACATTGAATGTGTGGAAATTTTTGTAAAATGTTGGTTGGTTCCTAAGTTGTGTAATGTCCCTTTTTAAGAAATTTATTAAAATGGAAAAATTTCACTTTTTTCCCTAGTTTGACCTTTGACTAGTTTTGATGTTTAGGTCTCCAAATTGCTCCAAATGCTCCCAAATATTCAGATAATGTGTATGAATGATATTATGACTTGATTATGATGTTCAAGGATGATTTAGGACCATCAAAATACTTCTGCAAACCCCTTTAAGATTCTGGCGAATGTATGGAATTTTACTAGCAATTTGGGGTTCAAATCCCCCCAGGGTAAATGCTAAATATGGCTCTCCAAATGCTTCCAAACCCACTTGAATTTAGGAACAGAGGAAGAGGATTTCTAAGGGACAATATTAAGGTCTCATTTTCATCACTATTCAGTTTGTGAAGTATGTTATAACCCTCTTCCAACAGCTACAAAATCACTAGTTTCGACCTTGAGGGAAATGGCATTAAATCTTCTTCAAATAGTATAAAACTGAGCAAGATGACTCCAAATTATTATTACATTGCTTTGTCGATCACATGAAAGGACACTATGGATGGAAGATCTGGATTGACATTGGATGAGTTACTGCTGAGATCACACCTCTTCAGCTGAAAATTATATTTTTCTGCAGTTTTCACTATGTGTGCGCTACTTTTGCAACTGACAACCCGTGCACATTTCTAAAAATATGTAGGTTTCAATACTGACAACCTGCGTACATTTCTAAAAGTATGCAGGTTTCAATACTGACAAACCGCGCACATTTATGAAAAGTTGTATGCGCGAGTTGCTGAGAGACCTAGATGCGCAAGTCCCCTAGTGTCATTCTCGTGCACATATTAAGATGAAATTGAAAAATATATTAAGATTACGATTTGGGATTAGTTGAGTTGGTATTGTAACTCCCCCAACTTCCCAATTCAACTGCCTCTCGAATCTAACTTCCTGCCTTGGCCATAAATACAAGGGGAAGCCATGAGGAAGGGGAATAAGGAAGAAGTTGTTGTTACGTTGGAGGAATTCTTAAGTCATTGTGAGGAGCAGGAGCACAGGACTCGGTTGCAGAAGTGTTTGGACAGATCAGGTATATCTGTACTTATCTACATTTCTTTGACAATGAAAGGTGGAAATACCCTTCCCGTCCCAATGAAATGTCTCTTTTGTTGGATATCTGATTGTAGTTAATGTTAAATTGCTTTCAATTTCGTTATATATTTACAGTCAAGATATGCTGAGGAAGGTTAATTTGTTTTGCAGGTTCATCTCTATGGAAGATTAGGCAAAAGCTAGGACCAGCCATCGTTAAAAAAGTACAACTTTCAGAATCCTAATCTCTTTCCATTCATAGTAATTAATGAAAAACATGAATGTATTTACCTATCTCCCCATGTAAGTGTATAGTGTCATCTCCCTCACTATAAGGTATCATCCTGCACAACAGAACTGGCGACTCCGCTGGGGAGCACCGGTTGTTTCTGCTCTAGGGGACCTTGCTAGATTTTCTTTCAGTTTATACAGTCTTTTGGTTTTCTGAGAGGTTTCTTATAGGTTACTTTTCTTTTCCTTTTGATTTGATTCATCTCAGTCTGTTTGGGAAAAGCCCTATTTTTTGCTTTTAGTCCCTGTGCGCTAGTCTTCTGTGCATACAAAAGCGCACTTTCTGCCATGTGCGCTAGTTCTCTTGAACTATAACCGTGAACTTTTAGCTGCATACGCTGGTTTCTATACCAGACAGAAGCGCATCTTTCCTGTACATTGAGCCTTTCACTAGGGTATGATTTCCAGGTTGTTGGGTCTACTATTGGCATTTTCCTTGCTGCTCTGACTGTTACTGAGACACCTTTGTCTTTTTATGAGTCTTGTTTAACCTCTTGAAGTCCTTTTGATTGCTTCACTTGCTTCAGCACTTGTTTTAGGTGTCTTTTCTTTTTTTTTCAATCCTTTTGAAGTTGTGCGCGACTCTCTACTAGTCACAGTAGCGCATTTTTTTCCCTAGACGCGTGTTGCACTGATACAAACCTGCGCACTCAACGCTTGTTGTATGTTGCAATACCTGCGCACTTTTACTGTGCTTTACCTTAATTTTTAGGGTTTGATCCCGGTTTGAGTTTTTGGGTGGTTTTTGAAAGGTTTGTTGGTCTGGATACCTTTCTGAACTCCTGTTGAGATCAGTCTGAGTTGGTTGAAGCCTTCTTGTTAGATTTTCCTTTGAGTTTGTGTGGCGGTAGAAGTAACTTGGTTTTCTTGCCTACCCTTTTTATTTTCGCATATGTTTTTCTTGAGTTTTGATGCTTAGGAGTAGCCTCTTGGTTTGTTTTTCCATTGCATGCATCCTTTTTCCCTTTTTCTTTTACATCATGTTCCAATTCTAGAGTTTTTTCCAACGAAACAACTCTATAGGTCAAGTCTTTGTCAAGTTTGTTGATTTGTTTGGTTTAATCCATTAGGTTTCTTATCTTTACCCACACTTTGGTTAGATCTTACTTGTTCCTTTTTCAGATTCATTTTCTTTTGCAAATAGAAGAAAAAGATCAAAATTGAAAATTGGTAGCTTAGTTGTAAGATTTATCATTTCGAAGTAGCATAGATTGTCTTGCTTTGAAAATTTAAATGAAAAATTAAAAAAAATGTATGCTTAGGATTGCTTATTTTTTGTTTTGGAAAAACATAAACGAAAAGTTTTTGTGAAGTTTCATGCATTATTTTTGCGCACTTTGCTTTATGTCATAAACCATACCACACACTTCACTATCCTTTTTGAGTAAAAAGTAGCCTCTAAAAAGAAAATTTTAATAAAATCAATTAGCAACTTTTTCTTTTTAGGTTTGTCACTACATCAACTAGCTTATGCTAGGGTTTTGGGGCAAATCACCTTAAACTACCCGAAATCGATTTCATTGCTCAATAATCGTAGTAAGACAATTTTTAGGTAAACCCACTTATATCAAAGTATCCTAGGAACACTCTACTCAAACCAGAGTTAAGCACGAGGCCATGTGAGACTGGGACTGCTGAGGATACCCCCTCACTTTCCTTTCAAACATAAACCAGAGCTGATTCGCGTACAAGGGTCCACTAGTACTTTTAAGTGCTTTTGGATTTTGGGCTTTGCTACCTTGCCCATGCGTCTTGGTTAGGCTGATGATTGTTCCCCCATGTATTTACGTATTTGTGGTATCCTTAGTATCTTAACCCTAGGGATCTTCACAAGTATAGTGGAAGGTTAATTCCACTGCACCTCGGACAGACATGGAAGGTAACCCTTTGCAGTAATCCCGGGAGGGAAGTTTGGTGATTCAAACGCTTGCACCCAGAGGACCACCATTGGATGTCGTGTAACTAACCGTTGATACTCTATTGGTTTGTTCTGGGACCTCATCATCCCAAACTTGCTTCTGAGAGTATTAGCTTTGTTTGCCTGGTTTTGATCACTGTAGGACATTTTTAGTGGTGTGAACTTTGTGTTGCTTGTTTTTAGTTGGCCTTAGAGATTTCTGGCCCATTGAGTCGAAAACTATGGATAACATCCCGGTGAGCACCAATCAAGGTACCCCTGTTCAAGGGGATCCTTGTGCTTTTCCATTCATTGGGAACATTGGTACTCCCTCAATGGCTACCTTGAATCTTCCGGGATTCACTATAGGGATACCGGTTTGGTTGTTTTCCACTTCGAATGCCTTGCATGTTCTTGATGCTTCTCAAGTAAGCACCTCACATCAAGAGCATCAAAACCTTATGCCTGCTTCACCAATAACATCTTCTCCTCCTCCTTCTACCTCATGTGGTGAAAGTAGTAATACCAGTTATCATCAGTCTAAAAGGAATAGACGGAGGGAGAATAGGAAGAAGATGCCAAACCAAGGGGGCAGCCACCCAGCCTCTGGAAGTCATGTTGGGGGAACCTACCAAACCTCTAGTGGTCATGTTGGGAGAACTCACTCAGTCACTGTAAATCATACTGAACCCACCCACCTAGCCTCTGGAAGTCATGTTGGGGGCACCCACCCAACCTCTGGAGTTCATGTTGGGGGCACCTACCCAGCCTCTAGAGGTCATGCTGGGAGAAAAATTTCAGTCACTGCAAATCATATTGAAAGCATGTCTTCAACCACTGTTGCTCATGTCAAGGACAGGTCATTGATCACTGCTGGTCATATTAATGACAAGTCACCAGTTACTATGAGTCACACTGGAGACATTGAATCAACCACTGCAAGTAATGCTGAGAAAGTTGACATTGTCGACAAACCTAATAAACAGAAGCTTACGTTCCCTTGTAAAATTTGCGAGGGAGACCACCTGACCTATTTGTGCCCTGTACTTCCAGAAGTGCAAAAGGTGTGGTTCGTAGTTCAAAAGTCTTTTGCTTCTGAGCAACCAACCACTGCAACTCATGCTGGGGGAAAGCTGTCAGCTAATGCTAGTCATGCTGAGAGTACTGTTGTTTTAAAGGAGTCTAATCTTATAGGACGCAAGCAAAAGTTCCCTTGTAAAATTTGTAAGGGAGATCACCTTACTCACCTGTGCCCTGCTATTCCAGAGGTGCGGAGAGTGTGGTCGATGTCTGAAGGATCCTCTGCTCCTAACTTGTCTATAGATTCCCAACAACCTGATCAAACTTTGGTTGATGAAGTGGTTGAACAATTGCAATCTTTGGTCAACCCCACTCTTCCTTCGGAGAGTGAAGTGATCAAATCAATGCAATCTTCAACCGATCCCATCAGTCCTTCGGAGACTGATGCATCTGTTCCTGAAGTCTTCTGCATTACCAGTTCAGATGTTTCTGAAATGGGGCACACTTCATATGTGCCGAGCGAACCCCTACCAAGATTTGGGATCATTTCCTTTGATTGGAATAGTCTAATTGGGCCTCACCTTCCTTCTTCTACACCTTTCCAGATAAAGGTTGATATCGGCATTAACCATGCGGTTCATCGATGTATTGTAGATGAAGGAGCCTTTGTTAGTATCTTATCCCCTTTACTTGGAGAGATTTAGGTCTTCATAACCTTGTTCCAGCTATTAATTGGTCGTTTACTTGTGATAAAAGACCTAGTGAACCGTTGGGATTCCTCCCTCAAGTACCTGTTACTTTGGGTGGAAAAATAATCTTAGTTGATTTTATGGTTTTAAAAGACCCTATGGACTTTGATATGATCCTAGAGCATGATTATGTAAATGTTATGCAGGCCGTGGTGTCTACGCTCTTTCGTGTGATGCATTTTCCTCACAACGAAAGCATTGTCACTATCGATCAGCTTACATTGGTTGATCCCTCTTATTACCCAACTATAGACCAAGTATATCCCCTACCAGTAGGCACTACCATGCCACAAGACAATTATGTGGCATATTGTTCCTTGAGTCCAATTTCTACTGAGAATAAGCCTCTGATGTCATGCTTACCTTCTTGGGATTGGGTCCCGGCAATTGACCAGGTGATGACTCCATCTGAATGTTTAGATATGGGTTCTATCTAAGATGATATACTTCCTTCTGATGAAGTTTTCCTAGAGTCCATAATGCAGTCTGCCATTCATTTGGACATTGATCCACCAACAAGCATTCTTCCACCTTTACTTCGAGCTCGTTAAAAACAGTAAGGAAGCTATGAGCATTCTTCCATATATCCTTTGAGTTCGTTAAAAACAGTAAGGAGGTCACGAGTTTACTTTTTCGGGCTCGTTAAACCTTTATGAAAAAATATTTTTATAGAGTTCTTTCACCCTCTTGTTAGACTCTTTAAATATGACAAGATTGTCGAGTATAGTTGTCTTTTCAGACTCGTTAAAGGATTTGAAGCGACATCCACTTAAGTATAAGTTTACCCCTTTTGTGGAATTTTGTGGATTAGCTACGAAAAAGGAATACTCTAGTCATACGTGGCTAGAAGAGTTCTTCTCTCATCGTTTTACACTTTTTCGGGGGAGGAGACTAATTGGACGAAAAAGGACTTTTGGAGTCTTCTTTAGGGTTTTTAGACTCTCGAAACATGAAAACACCAACGAGCATTCACCTACTAGGGCTCGATGTGAAATCCATGAGAGGGTATATAGAGATTGTTTAGGTTTTTCAGACTCTATAAACAAGAAAACACCGGCGAGCATATACTAACTTGGGCTCGATACTAAAATCCACGAGTAAGTGTATGGAGGATTGTTTAAGTTTTTTAGACTCTGTAAACAAGAAAACACCGACGAGCATAAACCGATCCATGCTCGATATTAAAATCCATGGATCAGTGTTATAGAGTACTCGTCTATCTCTTCTTCGAACTCTGTAAAAAATGAAGGTCATGAGTCTTCCTCCCATGGGCTCATTAAACTTTTCACATGGTTGGACTTATTGAGTTTGCTTTCTTGGACTCATTAAAACAACAAGAAGGATATTCTTTTGACAAAAATAAAAAGGGAAGAGAAGGATATGGCACATCTTTTCAGTTTCAAAGGCAACTAAGTCAATCTGTCCTTGAACACAACACTTATTTGAGTCCATCATTCATTTGGATTTTAGTTTTTGACCTTTGGGTGAATTTGATCTCAGAGTTTTATACTCCTCCGATTGGTTATTCTTCTAATCACATGGAGAATCTACTAATGTCTCCTACATTGCAGGTTTATATCATATCCCCCTCATGTTAAAAGTTGCCTAAGTCACTTTATGTCGTGCTCACTGTTCAAGGATACGGCCTGTGTTTGCCATTCTGTAATTACCTTGACTTCATGTGTCGGCCATCCTGGTGTCATTTTGTTTCATCTTGTGTTAGTCCTACTCCAAATCAAATCAAACTTTTGATTGTTCCTCGGGTTGGATGATGGAGGATGCATTAAGGCCTCCCTTCCAACGGATTTCATTCCCATCGACTTCAACTCATTATGCTCGGGGAATGAAGTTTAGAGTTTCGGTTAGTACCTTGGGGATTGCAGTCATCAGTGGCAGTTTCCCTCGCTATTGAATAATGGGAATACATCAATGTCTCTTATTCGATAGGTTCCTCAAGTGTTCGACTCCAAGTCCACTTATTCACACTTGTTGGAACGTACTAGGTACCTTGGGCCCCATTATCATTATCGATGGAATCCCTCGCGTTTGTTAATAGTATAAATCAATGACCGGTAATCATACGGTACCCCCCATGTTCGACTTCAGCTCATTTATTCACATGGATAGGGTTCGTGCCTTGGGATGTTTTGGATGAAGACCTTGGGACTTTGATAGAATCATCATATTTATGTTATCACCCAAGCTGCGCAAGACTGAGCCACACGCATTTTGGCTCTTCATGAGACATAGATCCAGCTTGTTGTTATAGCTATGATCTCTTATCTTTGACATGGATCCACACTTGTATTCCAGTGGCCATGCTATATATACATCTCCCAGTTATGCATTGGATATCATGTTGTATCACACCGAACATCTATATGATGTCAAGATTGTAATTGCTCGTTGACCTTGATCGTTGTTTCAGGTACTTTTGTGACTTCATCCTATGGTTTTTTGCTCCTCCTATGACTTGGAATTATAATGTATTTCAGCCATCGTTTCCTTCTGACCTCACACATTAGGGGGCATCTGTTATAGGTCAAATCTGGACTTCTCCGTCTGTGATCACATTGCTCTGTCGATCAAACAAAAGGACACTATGGATGGAAGAGCTAGATTGACCTTGGATGAGTTACTGTTGAGATCACACCTCCTGAGGTGAAAATTATATATATATATATATATTTTCAGTTTTCACTATGTGTGCGCTACTTTTGCAACTAACAACCCGCACACATTTCTAAAAATATGCATGTTTGAATACTGACAATCCACGTACATTTCTAAAGTATGCAGATTTCAATACTAACAACCCGCGCACATTTCTGAAAAGTTGTATGTGCGAGTTGCTGAGAGACCTAGATGCGCAAGTCCCCTAGTGTCATACCCACGCACATATTAAGATGAAATTGAAAAATATATTAAGATTACGAATTGGTATTAGTTGAGTTTGGTATTGTAACTCTCCCAACTTCCCAATTCAACTGCCTCACGAATCTAACTTCCTGCCTTGTCCATAAATACAAGGGGAATCCATGAGGAATGGGCATAAGGAAGAAGAAGCTGCTGTTACGCTGGAAGAATTCTTGAGTCATTGTGAGGAGCAGGATCCCAGGACTCGATTGCAGAAGTGTTTGGATAGATAAGGTATATTTGTACTTATCTACATTTCTTTGACAATAAAATGTGGAAATACCCTTCCTGTCCCAATGAAATGTCTCTTTTGTTGGATATATGATTGTAGTTAATGTTAAATTGCTTTCAATTTCGTTATATATTTACAGTCAAGATACGCCGAGGAAGGTTAATTTGTTTTGCAAGTTCATCTCTATGGAAGATCAGGTGAAAGCTAGGACTAGCCATCGTTAAAAAGGTACAACTTTCATAATCCTAATCTCTTTCCATTCGTAGTAATTAATGCAAAACACGAATGTATTTACTTGTCACCCCATGTAAGTTGATAGTGTCGTCTCCCTCACTATAAGGTACTATCCTGCACAACAAGTATTGAACATTAAACTTGTGTATCTCATTAATGGCAGTCCATTAATCATAAATACATCAAATAAATGTTCTTCCATTCGAATGCATCACTATTTCTTTGCTATACATCAAGATAGTGGGGAAATGGCACCATTTGTTCATTAAAAATCAGATTTATACATTTCCACTTGGAATCTCAACCTGAAAATTTCCGAAGATGAAGAAAATAACATTTAATTAATATTACAAAATAAATGGGGCATTAGAAGCTCCCCCAAAGAGTACAATAGCTCACCAAAAATGCCTCTCCTTAAGGATCAAGAATATGCAATGAACACTGGAAATGGTTGAGGGAGTGAGCTGCATTAGAAGAAACCACGAGCTGCCTTGTAGCTTACACCTACAAATAAAGACTCCATTAAAGCTCCCATGAAAGGTCTAAGTGGTCTTTCCACACACCAACTAGGATGGGAATCTTTCACCCTCAAAATTGGCTAAGGCAAGTAGACTAGTTTTCCACTAGCTCTCTTCACAAATGAAAATTCTCAAAATGATCAAAATCCCTTCTCTTAATTCATTTCTATATTTTATAAACATCCTTAGTATTCTAAGGTCCTCCATGGGTCTAATATCTCCCAAGATATTCATGCTAACTCAATTTGGGAAGAGATTCCCAAGTATGCCACTTGTCCTTCCAATTCTAGCCCTCTCCTTCTCCAAATTCGAATTGGTGTCTCTTTGGCTTCCCTAAATCACTTGAGTGCCCTCTTAGAGGCTATTTTTAGCCCTGACATGTCATATATGTCATATGTCAGCCTTCAGGTCTGATTTGTGTCATAGGTGCTATAGCATCTTCATCATTGTTGTCATATAGGTTAGGGAATCTAGTCCAAGTGTCCAATAACTCCTCATTTGACTCTTCATCTTCTATGGGAGTTACACTTCCATCCAAATTCGACCTATGATGCATATAGAAAAGTGTATGAGCCTTATAATTCATCCAAAGAACATTAGGATTCCCATGGATTCGAAATTGCAAGAGGAGGATTCCATGTGGCACATAAATTCTAGCTTGTGTGGGTCCCACAACCTCCATGTGTCTTCATGATCAATTGCCACTTTGATTTTATCTTGCATTTATTTATTTAGATCCTTTAATAAATATTTATTCCATTCTAATGTCCAAACACCATTTATTAGCTCCCTTATTGCAAATCCTCATGTCTACATCCAACCTAGGGAACTAGTAGGATTGATGGAATTTCCCTGTTATGAATTTATTTGAATGGGGACATTACAAGTTGCATATTCTAGACATGTCTTTCCATTGGATCAAAACTTCTTTGATGGTGCACTACTACAATTTTCTTTCCCTGGAAGCCAAAACTACAACTAGCTAAATCTAAATGGAGCCTTCCTCATCCAATTATGGTAAATGGGTCTATACTTTGCAATTTGACCCCACTAATTTTTTGGGGCAAGAGATGTGGAAGATAGGGTGAATCTTGGAGTGGTTTGGTAGAGCGAGATTATAAGCTACTTGTCCAATGTGCTATAGAATGGTGCAAGGTCCATAGAATTTTGGAGCGAGCTTTTGATGGAGATGGACCTTGAGAGGTGTTTGTTTATATGGTTGGAGTTGAAGAAACACTTGATCCCTACCTTTAGAGGATTGCTCAAAGCAATGTTGATTGACTTGTTGCTTTATTTTGTTTTGAACAAGAATCAAATTATATTTAATTATGTGGAGAATTTTATCTCTAGTACAAACTGTTTCATCCACTTCCTAAACCCGAGAGGTGCCCATTAGATAGGAAATCATTGATAAGGGTTTATGGCCATACACTACTTGATATGGTGTCATCTTTATGGAACCATGATAAGTGGTATTATACCACCATTTTTATAAAGGATACATTAGGCCCATTGGTGTGGCTTATCTGATTCAAAGCAACACAAGTAGGTTTCTAGACACTTATTAACCGCTTCAATTTGACCATCTGTTGGGGTTGGTATGATGTGTTGAGATTCAACTAAGTGACCTAAAGCTTAAACAACTCTTTCCAAAACCTGCTGGTAAAAGTGGGGTCAAAATCATAGATAATAGAAGTGGGCATGTCATGGAGCGTAAAAATTTGATCTAGAAAACTTCCACCAATGAAGGTGTAAAATTCGGTGGGGTAAGGAACAGAAGTGGGTGTATTTTGTCAAACAATCGACAACCACCATAATGATTGTTTTATTTCTTTCCTTAGGAATCCCTATGATGAAATCCATGGAGATGTACATTCGAACATAGTTAGGAATGGAAAGTGGTTGCAAAGCATCTAGTGACTTCAATGTTTCACTTGTGTGTCATTAGAAAGTGTCACAGGAAACAACAAAGTTGTGGACATATTTTTTCATTCCTTCCTAGAAAAGAGTGTTTAATTATTTCATAAGTTTTATGAAATCCTGACTGAATTTCTAGGGGCAATGGATGTAATTCTACTAATATTCTTGGTTTCAAGCCTGGATCTCAGGTGAGAAAGATGTGCTCCTTATACCTCAAAATATTTTGGGTCCATGTATACCCGGGCGAAGGATTTGGATCTTCTTAAAACCTTTGAATGAGTTTTCTAACTATATCTTGGGCCAACCATTTATGTCTCACTTCTTCTATCCATCTTGGTACTAGTAAGGATAAGGTGAAAAATAAACCTACTTCTTCAAATTTCCTAGACAAGGCATCAACTACCACATTGTCTCGACCTTTCTTATATATGATCTTATAATCCTAACCCAACATCTTAGTGACCTATTTTTGTTGATTTGGAAAGAAAATGCATTGTTTGAGGAAATACTTGAGACTATGATGGTCAGTTTTCACTAGTGGATTTGGACCCAAAATTGGACGACCTCCGACGAAGAAGGACTATGTCATCAGATTTCACCTTAAAAATTTCAAAATTTGATGATCTTTTTAAAATTGATAGAAGGCGACGTCGGATATCCGACGGATATGATCATATCCGATGGTTCTGTGGATATCCGACATCATATTATGCATTGGGATGTCGGATATCCGACGCCAAGCTATTCACTCCGAGGATGTCGAAAATCCGACATCAATTCTCCAACGGTAACTAGGTTCAAGGTGTCGAATATTCGACGGAAGGTTGACTTTTAAAACTTATAAATATTGAAACATTCCGACATGTTTTCTATACAAGCGACGGTTTGCGGAAGTTTTTTTATTCGGCAAACTGTTTTTCATTATTTCCATTGTTTTTGAGATTCAAGCGAGCGAAGTGTGGAGCTTCATTTTCTAAGATCGATAATCTTCATTTAAGCTCTTTACGAGAAAATGTCAACTAGCAATATTCCTGATCCAAACGAACAAAATCGACAATTGCTTGCTAGATTGTGGGAAGGAGTCGAAAAAAGGGGTGATAGGAAATGCTATTGTCCATGTACTCAATGTAGGGGCTTTAAGAGGAGAAGAATTTTGATCACAACATCCACAAAACATTGTAGGGAGCATGGGCACGTTGAGGGGGGACATGAATACCATCCATTTGTAAGTTTTGCATTATATATGTTTTTATTTTGATTGCTTTTGTAAACTTATGTATTGATCGTGGTTTCAATAGATGGGGAATAACATGGACAATAAATATTATTTTAATATTAAATATTTATTATACTATTTATTTTTCTTTTGTGCATGTTGAATCTAGGGTATAGTAGAATAACTCATTTATTTGTTCGTTAGTGAGATTAACCCACTCACTGGGGAAAGCACTTAACTCTCTATATTTGTGGCACTTTCCATCATGATAATAGAAATAATGACTATATTGGCATGTTTTAATTTCTCTTATATTTTCTCTATAGAAATTACCATAGTATCATTTATCTTACCTTAGTGGAGTACAGTATGAGAAATTTTGTGTTATATTTGAGTAGCTTTGCTCAGTAATTGGGTCAATTATTATGTCTCTTGGATAGTTTGGATGCACCTATTTGACCAATAGTACAATTGGCCATTGCTCTTTTCATCCCAACAGTACAATTGGCCGTTTCTCTTTTCGTCCCAACAGTACAAAATTTGTTACATTTTAAATGCATCACATAAATGTTTACATTTTGTGTTTGAAATTTTTACATTTTGCGGTTGAATTTCTTATATTAACTTTTATCTATTGATGGTTTCATGTAATTATAAAGGAAAGACATCCTAGGGCACTTCATCCAGAGGAAGTGCTTCCACAACAAGTACCGGAAGCTATGAATATTAATGGAGAACAAGTTAATAATCACATTAATGAAGAAGATGATCATTCTGAAAACATAGTTGAAGATGATGTTACAAATAATTTGATCCATGATTCATTTAATGTTGGAATGGTCGATGTTGATCATGATGATGATCATCATGAAAATGATGAACATTTTGATGATATTCATGATATACCTCTTCTTGATAAGGCATACGAACCCCTTTATGAGGGCTCCAAGACAAATCTTCTCTCTGCTATATTATTGATAATGAACTTGAAGGTTATGAATGGTCTTTCAAACATATTAGTCACACGGATGTTAAGGTATGTAATATATTCCATCACAAAATATATATGATTGTGTATTTTGTTTTTCATTCATATATAAGTCAAATTATTACGGATGAAATTTGTTCCATTAATATTATTTCTATATTATATTAACTAGATTTTTATTTTAATTTGTTGTAGCATGATAGGTGAATATTTGTTACCACCGTCAAATATTTTACCTCGCACATATCGAGATTTATCTGCCATCATGAAAGAAATTGGAATGTAGTATGAAGCAATTTATGCATGCCCCGATGACCATGTTCTATATTACAATCAGCATGAATTTGCAACAGAATGTCCTGAATGTCATATCAATAGATATTGCACAAATCAAGTAACTAAAAAGGTGCCTCGCATGGTTCTACATTATATTCCCATTATTCCACGTCTGCAACGACATTTCAGGTGCAAAAACATAGCGTAGTTTATGGATTACCATGCACGGAACAGAAGTCAAGACGACATTATTCGGATGCCTGCAGATGGGTCTGCATTTAGAGATATGGAGGAAAAATGGCCCCACTTTAAAGAAGAACCTCGTAATATTAGGATTTCTTTGGCAGCAGATGGTGTCAATCCATTTGTAGAGATGAGATCCGTTTACTCGGTGTGGCCTATTTTTGTTATCAACAACAACATTCCTCCATGGTTGAAAATAAAGAGGGAGCACATAATGTCGTCGATGATTGTTCCAGGTATGAACCCTGCAATTTTTTTTTTAAGTAGTTGTATCTCATTTGTCGTATTTTTGTCGCATAATATAATATATATATTTAATGTTTTTCTATTTTGCAATATGGTTTAATATATGTAATCTAAATGGTATGTCTCATATTTATATTTTTTATATGTTCATATCAATCAGGTAAGTACCAAGTGAAAGATATGAATGTATATATCAAACTTCTTATTGACGAGATACTGAATTTATGGAATGGCATCACTATGTATGACATATCTAGACCAATACGACAAATGCAATTTCAATTCCATGCAATGCTTGTATGGACAATATATGATGCCCGAGGGTTAACCCATTTCTGTGGTATGTAATTATAAGTTCCACTTTATTTGCAAAACGTTATACGAACTACTAGTTAATATACTACACACGCATGTTTTTCTAAATAATCCAGTCATTTTGTATATAATTATAATTGACATAGATATTCCATCTCTTTATGTAGGTCTTCAGACAAAGGAAAAATTTGCATGTCCAGTTTGTGGTCCTAAGATCAAATTTCATCGTTCAAAAAGCTTAGGAAAGGAGGTGTTTGATGAATATAGGCACTTCCTCTATAAGAATCATAGGTATCGAACTACCGAAAAACATATGTTCAATGGAAAGCAAGAGACTGCATTAAAACCACAGAGAATGACACCTCGCCTATGGAAGTTGCAATATAATAGAAATCGTCAAGGTACGTATAATGAATCATCATATATGATATGTTATATTGTATTTTTTTATATTGTGTGTTTTTTACTGTAATTGACATTAATTTATGTAATTTCATGATTGTCATTCATGTTATCATGAAGGAATTAATGGGCTTCCATGAGGAATGAAAAGTTATCCTAGACAATTCAGTAGGTTTCCCTACTATGAGCACCTACAAATTGCTCATCTATTTGATACAATGCATATCGGAAAGAATGTGACCGAAACATTATGGCGAATATTGTATGGAAGGAGTGACAAAGAAAAAATTGTCAAAATTTGCAAAGACATTCAAGATAGCAACCATGCAATGAAAGACGTCATTCAATTTCATAGCAACGGAGAGAAAATTAATATAAACTCACTTCCATGGATGTTAACGGACCATAAAAGTAATGTTGTAAAAGAAGTCATTCGAAAAATTAAATTTCTCACTGGATTTTGTGCGAACATGAAGAATATCATAACAAAGAAAGGTGATTTCGCGGGGGTGAAAACTCACGATTGACATGTCTTCATGAAGGTAATTATTATGGTATAGATTTAATTTTTTTTTATTTCCTATTACAGTGAATATGGTTGGTATATTTTTTATTTGTCTACTCTTTGTTGATAAAATGAAACTATTTGTATATTATTGTTACAGTATGTTCTACCTCTCTCTATCCCGGACAACTTTGACAACAATGTCAAGCAAATAATATATAGTCTCGGGGAATACATGTGGTAAGTGGTGATTTTTTCCATGCACTTAGTGTTTGTTTAATTCAACATAGATCTTCTATTTGATTTTCGTTCTATAATTCATGATGTTACGTAATATATTGTTTTTTTTCTTTAATCTCTTGATTTGGTTGTCATGTCACTTGTAGATGGTTGTCATCTAAATAATTCCATAAAGAAGACATAAAGTATTGGAGGAGAGAAATTCCTCGTCTCATGTGTGAAATGCAGAAGCATCTACCTTCGGCATTTTTCAATGCACAAGAACACTACCTCATACACCAAGTTAAGGAGATTGAACTGTGTGGACCTGCGCACTCAAGGTCCATGTGGATGGTTGAGAGGCACTTGAAATTTATGAAGGGTTTGGTCAGACAACGAGCATATGCTAAGGGTTCTATGATGGAGGGATATATGGTATACCAAAACATGTTGTATATTAGTGAATATCTTCCTAACTTAGTAGAAAAGCTCAATTTACGTCGCATTTGTGACCCAGAATCCAATAAGAGTTTCGAAGGGGAGTACCCGAAGGGGAAAGGTAGATCGAGGAAGGTGAAAGGTAATATAACACATTTTTATATTCAGTATTTTGCATAAATTTATACTGTAATATACTTTGTTAAGTTACTATATTACATTTGTATTGAATTTTAATTTTATTGTCATGAAACAGTTGGTCGAGAGTGGGATGCAATTCATTTATACATCACAAATAATCTTGACTAGATGAAGGTATGGATCGAACGATGTGAAAAATCTGGTCATGGAATATCATGGGAAGGTGTGGCTTCATTGGTTAAAGCTGCACATCGCAATGGAGACACCAATCTAACACAAAGGGAAATTGATTTAGCAAGAGGTTTAAAATATAATAAGGTAAGCATATTAATCATCCACACTATTTTTTTTCTGTAAAAAATAATGTCGTTGTACGTCACGTTGTTTTTTTCATTGTATGGCATTATAAACATGCACTAGTTAATCATAAATATTGGATCATTATGTAATCTTTTCCTATATGGCTTGTTTTAGGTAAAACACCATAAGCCTATGTGGTGCAATGGATGTAGATATTGAATCAAAAAGTTGGATGAAACAAAGAAAACATCTGATTGTGGGATATCTGCAGTCTTTGAGGTGATCAATGTTTCTTCTAGAAGTGACAGACATCCAGAACTCTCTGAAAATCGATACTATGGGTATCTGGAAGACATTCTTCAGTGTGACTTTAACTTCTTCAAGGTATTTCTATTTGTTGTCAAATGGTACAGGTGTCGATTGAATCAACGTGATCCCGATAAAACAATAATTGAACATGATAATGGATTTACCATGGTAAATACAAGGTTGTTTGAGCTAGTAATGGAGCCCTATGTTCTTCCAACCCAATGTGAACATGTATTTTAATCTGAGGTTCCAGGTAGAGAGGGTTGGTCATTCGCTGTGAGACATGATCCAAGGGGAAGGCTGGTAAAGTATAACATAGATGAAGGTAGTGAAGACGCCATAGATGATGATCATTATCAACATGAGTTAGATGATCATGTTCCTGAAGAAGATGTCGAAGAACTTATTGAATCAGATGATGTATCAGACAATGTCCATGAATACGATATCGACGATGACATGATGATTGTAACTGACATTGACGATGAGGATGATATGGCCAATCCTTACAATGTTGAATCTGGATCATCGGATGATAGTACAGATGATGACTCAGATGAAGAAGATGATGAAGACCATTCAAGTTTATGAGGTATGCAGTAATAATAAATTAACTGTTTCTTAGTGAGTTTCCATTTTCCAGTATGATATAATTAGAAACATTGCTTGTTATAGAGTATGTCAAAAAACACATTTAAAGTTTTTGTACATAGATATTTTTGTCGGGTTATGGGGAATTGAGAGTGATGTGAGGGGGGGGGGGCGGGGGGGAGCAGCCATAAGAGCTTCCACTTTCACGTGGTTGGCCTTGTTTAGTAGAGAATATTAAATTATTCTTGAAACAGAGAGAAGCTTAGTAAGGAAATGCACAATTATCAAGACTCAAACATAATCATCATCATCGTCATCATCATTGTCATCATCATCATCATCGATCGTCATCGTCATCATCGTCATAATCATCATCATCATCTGATTCAGACTTGTGGTCTGGTTTGCGTGACGGGAAATGTAGTTCGAAGGGTAGTGATGAATTGAAATTCTAATTCAGTGATCGATAGGGTGTTTCTCCATTTCGTCGAGGGAAAATTCCACGATCAAAGGGGAAGGCCGGTAAAGTATAACGTAGATGAAGGTAATGAATATGTTCTCGAAGAAGATGACACCGTAGAAGATGATCATGATCAACATGAGTTAGATGATCATGGTCTAGAAGAAGATGTTGAAGAAATTATTGAATCAGATGATGTATCAGACAATGTCCATGAAGATGATATTGATGATGACATGATGATTGTAACTAACATCGACGACGAGGATGATATGGCCAATCCTTACAATGTTGAATCTGGATCATCAGATGATAGTACAGACGATGAGCTAGATGAAGAAGATGATGAAGACCATTGAATTTTAGGAGGTATGCAGTAAGACTCAAACATGACTTGCACTAACCATTGCATCATAAAAAACCATACCTATAGATTAAATAATGTGATACATGGGGCCAACGTTTAAATTTTTTAAAATATGTGCTGGCTTGAACTGAAATTTGGCATGGTTAGACTAGACTCATGCATCGACGGTGTGGGAGGGTTTCTAGACTCAACAATGACTGACACTAACCATTGGAGTAAAATATTGATTATGGCCATCCATTCCATTGAGGTATGTCTCTATTTTGTGGTTTTCTATTTTGGTTTCATCGATTTATCTCATCAACAAGGATGCTTTTAATCATGAACATGGTTGTGGTGCAAAAGCTCCAATTCTTTCATCTCAAGTTTTTCTCCCATGTCTTGTTTTACTTTAGAAATTGCTCCTACACCACTCATGATTATGAGAACATCTAAATAAATGAAAATAATAAGTATGATCTTGTTACCACCTGTTTGATGTACATACTTGGATCCATTGAACTCGTCTCAAAACCATTGGCTCTCATATGCTCATGGATCACCATTCCCTTAGTTCTTACTTCAAGCCATAAAATTCTTTTATTAATTTGAAATACAAATCCCCTTACTTACCTCCTCAAAATCCTTTCTCGTAAGTCATGTAGACATCCTCCACTAGATATTGATTTATGAATTCACTCTATCTTGATCACATCCACTTGATGGAAGCTCAAACTAAAGTGTGTTGCTAAGGCCAACATCAATTTGATTTTGATGATTTGTGTTGTTAGGGAAAAGATTTATTCGAAATGCACCCCTTCCTTTTGTGCATAAATATTTTGTTCCAATATAATCTTATACTTGTCAATAAAGTGAACTCCATTATACTTTGATAGGAAGACCCATTTGTAGTGAATGGCATTCTTAACTTTTTACAATTCAAGCAAACTCCAAATGATCTTGTTTTCAATGAAGAAGAATTTATGATTTTGCTCATGAGGAAAAAGCTCACTAAGTTTACCACTTGTCTTCTTCCCCTTGTTGTTGCAAATGTTAGGATTTTGACTTCTTTCTCACCACTCCTTTTTATATCCTCCTATTTTTATCCATGTTTTTCCATTAGGAATTGTTACATATGTTCCCTTCTCACAAGACACTCTTCATATAATATAATATCTAGTTTAATATATGGTATCCCATTAACCATTTTGTTCCTATGTAAAATATTAAGTTATGCAAAATTTAAATGAGTAAAAGCATATGCATAGGTAAAAGTAACCCCTATTAATCCACATTGTTTATAACCCCTAGTGATAGACAAACCATAAACTTACCCATTAGATATCTAGTTCCAAAGGGATACCCATTCACCAAAATTATTTGAGGCGTACAAGTTGGCTAGCCCAATTATATGGATTTCCAAATTAACCTAACCTTAGACTTACCATTTCATCGCCCAATTATATGGATTTACAAATTAACCAAAGCTTAGACTTACCATTTCATCATCCTAACAATGTTACTCAATGATATTATATTAAATATATTTATATTAAAAAGGGGTAATATGACTTGTTTGAATTAATTCATGACTACACTATTCGGTTTACTCATTCGATAACACTCCACCATAGTAACTCATCACGTGCTTTCGTCTCAACTATAAATCTGCTCAATATCAAGTGTTGGCATTCCGCTCCCTCCATAGCCACATTTTCACCTTTCTACTCTCCTTCCAGAGCTTGCAAGGTCGCCGGAGCAGTTCGTATAAGAGGTGGTGAAGGTTGCATAAGTCACCACAAAGGTCGCAGAGGAGGTCGAAGAATTCGCATATGAGGTCGCAGCGGAGGTTGAATAGGTTGAGGAGGTCATATAGGAGGTGAAAGAGTTTGTCGAGGAGGTCAAGTAGCCACATAGGACGCAATGCCTCCCAAGTCAATTCGTACCCACTTCATTTACCTTTTTATTGATTGAATGCATGAATCATTGAGTGATTTGCTTTCATAATTGAGTTGCCAAGGATTTCACCTAGAGTAGGGCAAGCTCCCAAGCTTCCCTCTGCCACAATGTGCAAACGAACCACCAAAACCCCAATGAATCATCCATTGGCATTTTTTTCACATTGACCATCCATGGAAATGAACCCAAAAGAACCCCAGTTGGACGCTCCAATGAACCCCAATGAACCTCGGTTGGATGACATACCTCTTAGGGTTTGGAATGATGTTGAGATGGTTCCAAAATCTGAGAATGCACGGTTAAAATAATTGATATTGGACGGCGTACCTCTTAGGGTTTGGAATGATGTTGAGATGGTTCCCAAATCCGGGAATGTGCGGTTAAAATAATTGATATTGTTGTTAGATTTGTGACAGAACTATTTCCCTGTAAAATAATAAGAAAATGTAGAAAGGATGCATGCCATTGAATGATTTGGTTTTAGTCTAGGGTAGTGACTGGTTGATGCTTAGTCAGAGGAGGGGTTGCAACAAAGGGTACGAGGATGATCTTGGGTACCCCGAGCATGTTATAAAGATATTTTTTCCTTCATATATCAGTAAATGAGGACAATTAGTTCTCATTCTAATTAGAATGATAAGGATAAAGGTGGTAGTCAGCATTATTATTGTAATTCCAACTAGCAGTAAGGAAATTTATGAAGGAAATTGTTGCGTAATAAAGTCTTGACCTAAAAGTTGCCCCTTTTTCTCTATGAAGCAATTTTGATATTATTGCTCATTGTAAAATCTAGTAATGTTCTTGAGATTTTTGGGTGGTCTATGGCATAGTACAAACCATATAATGATGAAATTTTGGGTGGTCTGTGGCCAACGTTCATCTTTGGATAGAATTTATGCCCTGTTCCCAGCTAGGTTTTTCCTTGGAGAGGCTTGACATCATGGACTCATGCCCTGGGCTAGTCATCCATCAATTTGTCATCCTTGGGAGAGCCTTTATTTGCACCCTTTCTCATATCATGGAGAATTCATATCTTTGGAGGTCTCTTTTTCCATTTTGGTGGAACAACCACCTTTGAGTATGCTTCATATGCACTTATATACGCCATGCTCAGATTGTGACATTCTTAATTTCTATATAATCTGTCTCAACAATAGAATATGATGACCAGTATGCCTTGATAGGTTTGACAAGATGACAAAAAAATAGTTTGTTGAATCTTTTTAATAGCATTTTTTGAATAAGTTCATGAGTTAGCAATAATGCAAAGTGTTGATGATGGTGAATATGAACCAATATTTACAACTTCTTCAACCAATGTACCAAATTGAAATGAGGAGAATATTTTTCATTTCCTTGAGAGCACCAATTCACTTCACAAAGAAAAAGACTCCAAGGAAGTTGTAAATGGAATGAAATCAATGGTTCCTAACTAGATGGTTTCTCTCATGGTCAATAGTGAGACGTCACCCATCATGGATAGTTCTATATGTGGCAATTTTGGTTGTAAATGATTTGAGCATGCATAGCTTCCATTCAACATCTCTTTGAAGCTTGTAGCATGGTTTTCTTATGGTCCTATTTTACAACTTTTCTTCATTTAGAGTTCTAATATTCACAACATCATGCCAAGGGATACTATCCCCAAGATGGAGCCAATGTCAACACCAAATTTTTCTTCATAAATCCGATAGTCCAGAGAATGGGAGAATGAAGAGATGTCTACTGCTACAACATTGTCTAGAGAAAAATACCATCCAACCCCAAAATTGTCTTTCAAATCATTTTATAAAGAAAACTCACATCCTCTGACTCAGGTCACCCTCACTATTGGGAAGGGAAAAGGAATTTAGATATCTATAATATATATTGAATTATGACAGTAATAAAACAACAATATACCATATCTGAAAATTATAAATGGGCTTGCTAAATCAGAAAAGCAGTCAGCCCAAGCTGCCCACGAAATCAGCACAAAAAATTCAGCCAACAAGAGAAAACTCATCTAAAAATTCAGATCTGCAACAAAAACTTGGACAACAATCCATTTACTTCTTGTTTACAATAAAGAAGATTACAGTACAGTACCTCAGCTTATCACAAGCTGGTTTACCCAAGTTCTTTCAGCTCATCCCAAAATAGGACTCCACAATGCTTCCCAAACCCTAGTTAGTGCATCACATGCCAACTCAGAAAAGGCCCTAGGGCAAGAGCTGGAGTATGACATTTTCTACTGGTTGCTTTTTCCTGTCTGTGAAGGGGGTGGTGCACACTTTGTCTTTGCGTCGAGAGGCTCAATTATTACTATGTTGGAACGTTAAGTTAGTGATTGGGAACGTTACGTTACATAATGTAACATGACAACATCTCCCCATATTGGGTTGTAGAAGCGCCTCTCGACGCAAAGACAAAGTGTGCACCACTCGGGAGTCAAGACTCTGGACAAGATTCAATGCTAATGTGTGATATTGTTGTTTCTTTAGATGTTCAAGAAATTGAAAAAAAAAAATATTTTTGAATTTAAGGTTTTTGATGTTTCCCCAATGTTCTCAACAAGATTATTTTCAAACCCTTGATTACATACACTCACGAGTCCCTTAAACCAACCTATCATAGACTTCCAAGGTTCTATTTTTTGTGGTTTTCTCCATGCAGTATATTTACATATATATTTTGGAGGATGTAGGGGGGATGGGCAGTTTCAGATTTTCAATACTCACAATCTCAAGAAATTTCTAATTTTAGAAACTTCATCTTGCTTGAAATATGAAAGTAAATTTGAATGCTTGTTGGAAAGATGAGCATGGTGTTTCAATTTTCATGTTGGTAAATTCTCAACTTGTTTTAGGCCCCGATCAAAGTTGGTCAACTCTTGTCAAACCCTAGGCCTAAAAACAGTCTCATCTCTAAAAGATGATCAAATTTTTGAAGACCGAGCATTGAGTATAGTATGGGGTTAAAATTTGGTGGCAATGAAAGATTGCTGATTTGGGCTATATTTTTAGCAATGTGTTTTTTCGAAGTTTAACATAGCTTCTAGAGACCCAGTATGGTGTAAAAGATAAGATAAGTTTATTACTGTCCATCAAATAACCAAAAATTAGGTCAATGGGACTGCTTAGTACATAAGTGGTGATTTGTTTAGTTCATCAAGGGCATCAATTTCTAAGGCTGAAACAAAGTCGAGGGCAATGAATTCTGCTAATCTAGCCCCGGATGCAATGACCAAATTAATGGAAACCATGGAGAAAATCCACGTCTGTTACAAGGATTCAACACTAGATCTAAGGCTGAAACAAAGTCGAGGGCAATGAATTATGCTGATCCAGCCCCGGATGCAATGACCAAATTAATGGAAACCGTGGAGAAACTCCACGTCTGTTACAAGGATTCAACACCAGATGGTTTGAGAGGAGAGAGCACATTATTGTGTGAAATACCTTCCCCACAAGAAATTAGGGATATGACATGCAATACTTATACCCAATGGCACTTGGAGAGCAGTGGGGAGTTACATATTAGCTTGGCTTCAAGGAAGGTGAAAATGAAAACAAGTTGTTCCAAGCTAGCAACACTGCTGACCCACGCCAGTCATCACCGTTGCCATGCTGAAACTCAACACCGCTAGAAACACTCCTCGGATCGAGTCACATTGTAATTAGTACTAGTAAATGATTGTTCTTTAAGTTCACAATTATGTCCTGCATAATGATATTCCCCAGTTGTGGTTATTATTTTTTTATTAAGCTCGTGAACATTTATATGCAGTTTATTGTTTCTACTATCACTGTGTTTTTGTGATGAATGATTGAAGAATGTTATAAGTGTGCCTAAAGAATTATGAACATGGATATACACAATTACTTATATTTATTATCACTTTGTTTTATGTGATGAATTCATTTGCATGACTTGAGTATATCTGAAACTCTCCTTGAGGTCCCATGAATGAACTTGAACACTTGTTGCATTCATTTAATTTGAAAGAGTAGTTATAGTTTGAAATAACTCTCTCCTTACCTTAGCTAACATTCATTGAAAGGAAAGGATTATTTTATTCATATGCATTTGCATGGTTTGAGTCAGTCATCACACCATGAGTTGCACTTCCATCACCCGACTGAGTAATACGAAAATTAAAATTTAACTCGTTAACTCAACATACTTTAACCTCAATTGAGGATAAAAAGAATTTGTTAGTTAGGTAGGACACCGGGGATAGGCATCCAAATAATTCCCCCTTGTCATTATCATCAGAGACATAGTTGTTGTCCTCTAGGGTGTTAAAATCCTCTTGTACTTGTTGACATGGTCATTGACTAGTTTGTGGAGGGGCCTCTTGTTGTTTCAAGGGTTAAACCGCCGCGAGATTGAGAACCGGATGGACTCTGTGGAATGCCGCACTCCACTTATCCCTAAAGAAACATTGATCATTATCTTCCTTGTATTCTCCGGCCACCATACTGGTGATACAAGGGTGATAAGTCAGAAGCACCGAAAACCTTTTCAGACATGTCATGAGCGAGGTAGCTTAGTGACTTTTCTACTAGGGCTCTTTTACCCAGGATCTCTTTCAGTAGAGGGATATCCTTCCATTATTGGTCTCTCATTTTGTATTGTTCGACTTGGATTTCATCACCTTGCAAAGGATACAACTTGTTGAGGTCTCCAGCTCTTAGTTAGGAGGTTTTGCTTGCTATTTCACCTTTTTAGAGGGTCTTTTTCTTTTTAGTGCTGCTTGTTGGCATGCTGGCCGCTTTTGTTTCATCTCGCTTACTGTGACACCGGTCCCAATACAGTTTTTGAGCTTATTTGATGATGTGTGATGTCCTCTTCTCCTAGGTCTTCGAGATGGTTGAGTTAGATGGTCTTCTCAAGGGACTGAACACCTCGTGATGGAGCCACTGATGCTTGACCTTAGGAGTAGTCTAGAGGACCATGTTATCACATCATCCGTGTGGACTTTTCCATTTACTGTGACGCTGGTCTTTCAGGTTATATGGAACAATGGTACATTTGAGAGAGAGATGATTGGTATGTTGTACCCCACCTTGGTTGATTGTCTTATGGTCCTTCCATTTTGTCGATAATATTTGTGTGGTACCTTGCCTTTTACCTTTTGGGTCTTTTACTCATCTTGGTATATCTTTTGATTTGTACCACCTTTTATGTTTTTGGTCTTGTGGGTACTACGGTAGTTTGTACACATTTGAGGTACACACCCTAATTTGTCCAAGTTGTTATGAGTCTTTATACCTTTTGGTGGTCCTATTTGAGTTACAAGAGGTAGTTACAAGGAGCTATTGCATATATTTGACATTATTTGACCTTCCATCTCTTTGGCATGTCAAATAACAGGTAGTTACAAGGAGCTATTGCATATAAGAGGTAGCTACAAGGAGCTATTGCATATATTTGACATTATTTGACCTTCCATCTCTTTGGCATGTCAAATAACATGTACTTACAAGGAGCTATTGCAATATATATTTGACCTTATTTGTACCTTCCCCACAATGGTTGATTTACTTTTGGACCTTACACCCTATTGTTTATTGGTCTTGTGGTAGCTTGTCCTTTCATTTTGGTCCTTTCATTTTTTTGTGGTACCTTGCCTCTCACCTTTTGGGTCTTTTACTGATCTTGAGTTATCTTTTGATTTGTACCACCTTTTTTGTTTTTGGTCTTGTGGATATAACTATGGTAGATTGTCCACATTTGAGGTACTACACCACCTTAGTCCCAAGGGTTATGAGTCTAATTTATACCCACTCTTTTCTTTTTTACTTGTACCTTACTGGTTGGTTTTTTTACCCTTTGGTTCGTCCTTGTACCTTACTAGGGGACGCGAGTCTCTTTGGCCTCAGTTTGCTGGCTGTCAGGTCATCTTTATTGTGATTGTACTGAGCCTTTTGATTGTCATTGAATTTCTTTGATTGACCGTACCATAGCCAGTCATCTCTCTCTCTCTGGTTTGTACTAACCCTATAATAGGGTCACTTGGTTCCTAGAGTTGATTGGCCTCTAAGAGGTATAGTCATTTCTCAAAGTAACTCTTCTGAGTATATTACAGGAAACGTCTACACCCAGCTAATCAAATATGTGTTGGTTATAAGACTTAATTAGTAATCAAAGTGTTGGTAATCAAATACGTGGTAAATAATTTGAATTAAGTAGTTAAGGCTTGTCCTGTCATACAAAATTGTTGGTAATCAAATTATATTTGTTGGTAAAGAATTGTAAGAGTGGTGGAACTCGGCCTCGACTGAAATTATGAGGAAAATTATCTTGGATAATAAGTGTCCTGACAGAAAACTGAGTAGAACTATGAATTTATTTCTTGAACGATGACGTTATCATAACTATAACAGATTTCTCCAGACTTCCATTTGTGAGCTAAACAACACAATAAAATTTGAAACAACAAAAGGAAAGTTTGCAAGATGGGAAGCATTGTTCTGATGTTATAACTTTACAGTTCATGAGCACATTTTTAGGAAAGAAAAACGCATTCCTGACTTTATAACAAGAGAATATTTGACACAGAAGTGTGCTGTTAATTTTTAAGAAGAGGGCCTGAAGTAAGCAAGCTTGAAACAAGTGAGCCTGGTGCAAGCAAGCACGAGGCAAGTGAGCGTAGAAGTTCAAAGAGAAATCCAATGGGCCCATAACCCACAAGTAAATATGAAAATCTCTGCTTGGACCGGAGGAAAAAATCATATCTATACTATCAATGATAATATGAGTTGGTTGGATTATATGGAAGACTAGAAACCTAGGTGGGAGTTGAGACATGCTGAAGTATTAGATGCTAACTTACAAGGATCTGATGTTTTTATTAGACTAGTTCCAGAACTCAGAAGAATGCCTATGGGATCTAGTATTGACGTACCAGATATGATTTACAACAACTCCTTGAGAAAAACAGCTGATGCAAGCAATTGGTTAACTCACGTATACCATGATCTTAACTTAATCTCGACGGAGGGCTCTACACCTCACCCCGGGCTATGACTAGAACAACAATACTACTATATTAACCGAATACGTTCTTTGGAAGCACGGCCACATCAAGATGCTAGTCTCCGGTTTCCAAGTACTACACACACTTATGAAAAATATAAAAAATTATGGTGGAAATTCTTGAGAAAAGAAAATAAATATAGAACATATTATACCATGTTAAAGTTTGGACCTCAAATGACACATATCCATGAGGATCCTGCATGGTTCGTCCCTGATTGGAGTAGAGACTGGTGACGGTCATTTGGCATCAACCTGACAGCATTAGATCCAGGTGCTATTTATAATCTAAAACGGGAAGTTGGAGAATCTCTCGAACAGGTCAAAGATATTTTGCAGACAAAGCTTACTGAGGCTCAAATCCTTCGGTACTACGTTAAAAACAAACGACAGTAGCTTGTCAAAACCCACATAGACGTCCACATGCATCAGAATAGACACGTGGTCCTGAGGTTTGTTTATTCAAAGGCATGGGTTGTTGAATCCAACATCTTTCGAGAATTGTATGGTCCCCCATACTCCGATGAGTTGTAAATATCTCAAAATTATTTGGCCATGAGTGGGGCCTATCCATTCAAATTGTCATAAAGATTGAAAAGAAAGTCTTTGTAACTATGTCATGATAATATAAAGAAAGCCCTACTTTGCTCTATGTCAATATGATTGAAAATCTATGTTATGTATTAAATACCCTAAGTCAATATTACAAGTAATTGTCCAAAGGCATCATTAGTTGGGAGTATGACTGAAAGCTACCATTTTTCAAAACAACTTACATGTTTACGGTTTCGTTTTTGCTTGATTCAATTACTTTCAGTCATCTAAGAAGACCATGCTTGAATAAGATTATACAAGTTCCACAACATTATATAAAATATTGTTTTTGAAGATTTGTGAACACTTATTAACCACCTAAAAGATCTTACTTTTGAAAGTCTTAAAAACTTTTACACATTTTCCATAATGGTTAGTGATTTTTATGTTATATTATTATTACTGAATATAAATATCTTACTAAATGTGACTGGACTTCAATTACCGAGTTGATGAACCCAAACTGATGGGATGAGAGAGACTTTAGGGCAATGACGACACAGCTGATAATTGGATGGTTTGATATGGGATTCAAGACCCAAAGGAGCAATAAAAGAAAGCTCATAATTGCGTGAATTTGTACTCATAAGAAAGATAAACTGATCGTCTTCCTCCTCGCTTGAATGCCTACATGTTGAGAAAGTGAATGAGGATCAAGTAACATTATAAAAGGCGTGACACGTCACCTTTTAAGAGGCGCTATGCCTTGCGGTCGTATCTAAACTTTTTTCCCATGTTGCAGGTAGAACCAAATAGGTATTTGCCAAATATGTCTTCCTCGAGCGAGGAGAGTTTAGGAAGGCTAGAGGAAAGTGAGACATCCAGTAGGTCTAGAAGAGTTGTATATTCAACTAGATGTCAAAAGACTAGAAGAAAAATCGATAAACGCAATGAATTTTTTCATGGTCAAGGGGGGTCATGTTCCTATGGTGATGACACAAAAGATGACCTCGAGGTGCCCTTGAGGTATAGACATTTAGTGAAACAATGGGTACCCAAGGATCTTCCTGAACCGAACATGTATTTTTGTGTGAACGATAGGATATATCGAATAGCACCGTCGTCAATACATGGTTTCGAGTTGTTCAACATGGATGGCATAAGGGTCCCTTACAACACATGTACAGAATTGATGGAGTATGTTGGACCCTGTTACAGCTACAAATATTGGATGCCCCTGGTCCAATTTACAAAAAGTATGCATAGCTATGGATTGTCAACAAAGTATTTACATTTGAAAGACAAAAATCAAAATAAAGGAGCAACGTTGTACATGGACGGAAGGCCAAAGGCCACAGGGAATATTGCGAGGTTTATAAACAGTACACAACCAGGGTCTACAATTAAGCAACCAAACTACGAATCTGAGGGGCGTGAGAAAACCGTGTTTTTGTAGTTGCCATTAAATCAATATCTGCAGGGGAAGAGTTGCTTATTAATAACAATTTGAATCGAGTAGATACAAAAAAGGTTACTATGGGAGTGGTACATATACCAATTTATCCAACCTTTTATTAATAAATTTAACATATTAAGGATTTTTTCATTAGTTTATTTCATTTAAATTTTCCCCACTTACTTTGTAGGCTAGTGATCGAGATAAAACACCGCCAGCAAATGGTCGGAGGAGTACATCTTCCTCGAGGGATTAGGTATACATATTTGTAATAGTGCAAATATAATAAGAAAAAATAGTTGACTTTCACTATGTTTTTTATTTAGGTATCTGTAAGGGGAAACTCCCAGTTATTAGCAGATCGAGGTAAGTCACCTATGAGCATCGATCTGAGGAGTGGATCACGATCCTCTACGTTGTAGGTATAATCCATTGGAATTGTTAATATAATTTTAGGAATCTATCATGATATAACTCAATAGTCTTTTATATTTTTTTGTTGCAGCCCGATGAATCGTTGTATGAAACAACATCAGAAGAAAGTCTAGTAGATCCTGAAGTGGATGAGATCCTTAAAGATGATAGAAAAACTGGTGACGCCACAAACTGGTTTACGATGATAGACAAATTTTTGGAAAAATATAGTGCGGAACTCGTTTCTCTGCTTATCAAGTTTCCGCAGACAAGCGAGAACCTGGCAAGGATTGAATTGTTGGAATGGAAATCTGAATTCTTGGAAGTAAGTTGAGGAATCTTGATTCATAAAATAATTCGTTTCTAACTTTATAATTTTCTCTTTTATATGATAGTACTGAACGTGTAAGACGTGGTTTGTATTTACAGAAAACACACAATAGTGGTGGAGGAGATGTTGGCCGTAGTGAGATTCGTGGAGAGATGTGGCATCATGGGCAAACGACTCCACGTACTACATCGACTCCTTCACCATTGTTGTCGACTGAATAGTCGGAAACATGTTCTGACACACCATAGACCCCAACTGTGAGCACACCAACCGCTAGTGACTGACGCAAACTGGATAGTCCACCGGAAGAGGTCGACAACGAGAATCCTGGTAATATTGATATCGACCTAGTTGCATTTCCAGGATCTTCCCGTGTCACTAGCACGGGAACAATGGAGGTAACATTTTTGGTCAACGCCGATCTCGTCCCAATAAATATCGATAAGGTCCCAGGTAATTAATATACGTTGCTCAAGTTACTGTTTATAACTTCATTGTAATATACCAATAAAACGTTTTCTTTGAACTAATTATGATCATGGCATGATTGTTTCGCAGGAAATGATGTTTTCTATAAACAAATGGATGACGCATTCTTGGAGATCTTCAGGCCCACCATCCGAGAAAGGTGGGATAAACAACATAAATGTTTAAAAGATGAACTCATGCATCGGTTGGTTGGCTTGTTCGACGACAAAACCTTTAATAAAGTTAAGGTCATGAAAAAGGCTTGTCAACATGTGAAGGTTGTCCAAGACCGATATAGGACACACCTTGAAAAAACCCTAAGTATGAGCGCCCTCCAATGATTTCACCAATGGAGTGGATATCTCTAGTGGAGGATGGAAGGGAGAGGGCTCAGAGAAGAGAAGGAAAGACAACACCAGGCACATGGAGGTATGCAATACTTTCCACAGTGTAATTCAAAACCTTATTATTATTGAATATTTCTATATCGAACTTGGAACATCTAACGTATTTCAACACTTGCATAGGCTGCCAGACACATCAAAGGCCACAAAGGAAAGAGTTGAAAAAATAGGTCAGCACAAGCTTGGGCCTGGTGGTTCTTCCAATTTCGTGGCACAATTTGTAAGTTTCGAAAAACCAATAATGCATGCAAATAATAAATTACAAATTATTTTTCGTTTTATTGCACCAGAAAATGTTAATTAACGACGTTATGCAAATTTGCAGGCCGAACGATTCAATGAACAGGCCACTGAGGAAGACATGAAGCTTGGCTTCAAGGAAGGCTTTAGAGCTGTTGTTGAACGACGAAAAATCTTTTCTAGCTAAACACAGTCTTTTGGTACCAATCCATTCGGTGCACAGGTAAATAGAATCTATATACTTTATTGAAGATTAAACGCTTTTGCAATCTATTCGTTATAAATACTTGAAAAACAATATTGACTCTGTTTTGAGAAGGAAAGCAATGATCCCCCTAATGTCGAGGAGGGAGAACAACAAATCAAAGATCATGCTTCTAATCCTGGTAATGAATTTATTCATATGCTAAAATTTTATGTATAGCATTGCAAATGGTGAACATTAATTGTAGTTCACCATATTTCAATTGCAGAGCATGTAGAGGGTGAAACTGTACAGGTTGAGCCTGGACAAGAACATGAACTACATGATGTGGCCAAACCAGGTAAAAAAACACCTTTGTAATGTTTTTTTTAAATGAAATACTTGTCATTACAATATCAAAATACAACAATGTAACATTTTCACATTGTTGCAGCAAATCTGAACCCCTTGCCGCAGACATCACCACAAGCGCTTGATGAAGAACCAAGAACTAGAAGAGAAAGTCCAGGGGTAAATGCTCCTCTTAGAGATTATTTACCATTTATAAAGAGAAGAAAAAGTGCTATTAAAAAGAAGTGACTCGAAAAATGTACTCATCTAATTATTTTTTATAACAATATATCGTCCATGATTTTTGGCCTAATGAATGAATGAATGGTTTAATGGTTTAATGATTCAGTGTAGTAAACTGTTACCTTTATTGAATGTCAGTTTTTATTGAATGAATGTGTTGATTGAATGAATGAATGGTTTATTGAATTTTATCTTTTATTGTATGAATGTGTTGACTAAATGAAACAATGGTTTAATGAATCTTAGCCTTTATTGAATGAATGGTAGATGAAAGTTCATGATGAAATATGGATGAATTTGCATGTATTTTCTTTTTTCAAGTACATGCATTGGGTATGGAGAATTGAGAGTGATGTGAGGGGGGGGAGGGGCCATAAGAGATTCCACCTTCACGTGGTTGGCCCTGTTCAGTAGAGAATATTAAATTATTCTCGAAACAGAGAGGAGCTCAATGAATGGCTATAATGCTAGCTTTCTACAACCCACTCACGTGTCATCTAAATTTTGACAATTTCTTGGATCTTGTTGTGATGTTTGGTTGCTCATCATAACCAATTTCGAGTTTCCACAACTTCAAAGGCTAAGTAAATGATGCGTTGGAATCAATATCGTTAACCTTCTCATTAATTTCATTGGAATCAATATCCTTAACCTCACATTAAACCCTTCCAAAATGGTCTATTTACCATTGAATCTTGGCTTCTGAAGCATGATATTTGCAACTAATCTAGCATACACCAACAACAATTAGAAACATGTTGCATGTTGTCAATGTTCATCATTTTTTATGGTTGCAACTTAACTGAGGATATTCGAAACTGCGACCTATGTCTAGTCCCAAGGCTAACACCTTCAAGCTTGAAGTGCAACTGACAATGGGAGACCACCTTCAAGCAGCTTGATTCATTCTGCATGCATTTCATATTGGGAGACGATAGGCTACCACCTTGCTTGATTCATTATGCATGCATTTCACTATGCAACAGTCTCAAATCCCCTCTGCGCTTTCCCTAAATTAGTTTCTCGATTTAGCATGACCCACGCCTACAGTCCGAGGAGTGTTGCTAGTGGTCTAGAGTTTAATCCTGGAAATGGTGACGATTCATGGTATTATGTTTCCCTTCGGCTGCAATATGACAAACTCAAAGCTCTCATACGAAGGTTTGTCTGACAAATGTGATGGTTTCGGTTTCTCGATTCAACATGATCCAAACAGTCACATTTGTCAGACAAACCTTCGCAGTGGACTATGAGTTTTCCATATTGCAGCTGAAGGGAAACATAATACCATGAATAATCACCGTTGCCAGGCTGAAACTCAAGACCGTTGGAAACACTCCTTGGACGGTGGGAGTGGGTCATATTGAATTGAGACACTAATTCAGGAAAAACACAGTGAATCTGAGACCGTTGCATAGTGAAATGCATGCAGAATGAATGAGGAGTACTGGGTGTCGAGAGAAATGGTTGTGGGACTTAGTATGAGAGGAAATGGCGATGGGAATTGATTGACAAGGTCAGGCTTGAAGGTGGTAGTCTTTGGGACTAGACATAGGTCGCAGGTTCGAATCTCCTCAGTTTAGTTCGTATTCGGTTATTCTTTTGATGCAAATTATAGATTTTATTTATTTTCTTTGTCAACTTTACGTATCCCTTTATGTGTTTTCTTTATTTTCCTTTTTTAACATTATATATCCCCTTGTGATAATCGGAATTGTTAATATCGAGTCACTCGAGAATGAATGTAAAGAGGATTTCCACAGAAATCTGTTCCATCCAAACCTATCAAGTGTACTTTTACGTCAAAAATATTCTTGTAACAAAGCGATGAAATATCTTAGAAGCAAATGTAACAAAGCCCCGAAAGAAGTTCGCGTAATATAGTGGTTTGTGTTTGCAGGAATCCTTCAATTTACAGGGTGAAAATCATGTCCATAGAGCTGCCACAGTTCAGAGACATCAAAATTGCTGACCTAAAAGTGCACTTGAAAGTTTTGGAATATGGAATATATTACTATTGAAAACCTCTTTATGTTCACTCTAGAGTTTTGAGAAAACCAGAGATATATGAAACGATGCATTATCACAGTCGCTTCTTGAAACCAAGGTAAGACTAGTTAGATACAGTGGGACAAGTTCATATGATAGGGGGGGTAGTTTGAGAAAATGAAGTAAAAGTTCATTTGCTTCGACTACTCCACCTATTGACCGATCTTGATATTGTGTCTTGTAAATTATCCTTGTACCTTGCCATCTTCATCAACATTTTGCTGTTGGTTTTTTCATTCTAAAATGCTCCCCCTTATGCTACTTCAAACTTCAACAAGGTTTTGTCAAGTAAATTCATAAAAGGTAAGCATGCATCATCATTCCATACTCCCTCAAATCTCTCTCTCTCTCTCATTTTTTTTGAATCGTGCTTACTGCCTCTCCATCCTCCCTCTTCTACAACATTACCATTTTCAAGCAACAAACTCCACAAATGCTTGGACTTCTCAATTGCCTCCTCATTTTGATTTTTTTTTTTACTTTGGTTTTATCCACTCTGTTTTCTTTTCTTGCACTTTCAAATTCATCTGCAATGATATCAACACACTACACATTATGGGAATAAGACATTCACATTTGCATCTTCCACTACTACATCTAATTAAATATCATCTCCTTGCAACTCCACCATTGTAACACCACTCTCTTCTATAGTGTCATCTTCTACAACAACACCACTCACTACTGCAACATATATCCATTACAACTTTTCCATTGTTTATTGAGTTTCTTGTACAAGCTCGACCTTTACCCCCAATCTTTTCCTTATTGTATTTTGCTACAATCAATTCTTCTACACCTTTACTTGGAATTATAGCAACATACACTTCCAAACAATATTGTTTTTTTTTTTAAATTTCTCAAAGGTGTCGGATAACCAACAGCCATAACAAAGACAACCGACGACTTTTCCATAGATCCGACGGCAAACGACGTCGGTTCTCAGCAATTTTCAAGTGGGATGGGCGTCGGTTTTTCAACCTCCATAGTGCACAAAACCGATGACATTTCCATAGATCCGACAGCAAATGACGTCGATGCTCAGCCATTATCAATTTTGAGTGGAGTCGGTTCTCCGACGGCAGTAGTAAATAAAACCGACAAGTATGCCATAGATCCGACGGAAAAAAGAGGTCAGATCCAAGACATTTTCAGTTGTGACTGTCGTCGGTTGTCCAATGTCCAATGAGGTCGAATAACCGACGATGACTGAGACGTCGGTTTTAATCCGAAATTGGACCGACATTAAAAAAATACTGAGAATGTCAGATAGTTGACCACAAGATGTAGAAAATCTGACTTTTCGGCCGTCGAATTTTGGGTCCAAAAAACCTACTGTTTGGTCTAGAAATGACTCCCTATTAGATATGGTCAACATGTCTCAATTTCAGGAAGGATATTCATCATTACTTTCTCATAGGTTGATTTACCTAGTTTCTATCACATAGTTGCTTACTCGTGAATTCTAAGGGGCATCCTTCCTGTGATAAGACAACTCCTAGTCCATGGATTGGGGCATGATATTCTAAGACAAATGTCTCAGTGAATATCGACATGTCTAGCACAAGCATAATACATATGGCGTCCTTTAGTGTGGAGAAGGCTTGCTTTCCTGTTGCATTCCCACATAAGGAATTCTTTTTTAGCAATGATGTAAGAGGATCTACAATCTTCGCATAGTTATCCACAATATTATGGTAGTATCTAGTAAGGCCAAGGAATCCTCTCAATCTCTTGATAGTTTTGGGGCGATGCTAGTTCTTCATAGCTTCCACTTGCTTGGGATCCACCTGGAACCCATCTTGACTTACAATATGGCCCATGTATTCAACCTTCGTCACCCCAAAAGCAAATTTGGAGCATTTCACAAATAACTATTGGTCTTGTAATAATTGCAAGGCACGAGGAACATGATGGAGGTGGCTTTCCAAGTAGGATTGTATACCAAGTTGCCATCGAAGAAAACCAAGACAAGCTGGAGGAGGAAAGGGTGAAAAATATTATTCATGAGGCTTTGAAAAGTGGATGGGGCATTGCAAAGGCCGAACGGCATGGCCGAGAATTCATAATGACCTTCATGAGTGCGGAAAGCAATTTTGGGTATATAAGCCTCTTTCATCCTGGTTTGACGGTAGCCCAAATGAAGGTTGAGTTTGGTGAATAATTTGGCACCATGCAACTCGTATAAGAGATCATCAATGCATGGAATAGGGAATTTATCTTTGGTGGTTATTTTGTTAAGATATTTAATGAAATCAGGACATATGCACCAATTGCCTTCCTTTTTTAGGACCATAACCACTGATGAAGAATAAGGACTTGTGTTGGGATGAATAACACCAATTGACAACGATTCTTGAATGATTTTTTCAATTTCATTTTTGTGAGAAAAAGGGTGGCGATTATGATGGACATTAGGGGGTTAACTACCTAGAATTAAAGGAATGGCATGGTCATGTTATCCATGGAATGGAGGAAAACCATTAGTCATTTTAAAAACCTATTGGTACTAGGAGAGAACCTATTGCATGTAGGGGGGAATATCTAAGGTGGGTGTGTCCATAACATGGATGGAATAGAACTAAGTAATAACCCCTAAATGGCCCTTATTCAATAGTTTCTCCATACAGTGGGAAGCGATAATTTTTGGAGACCCAAGGGTAATTCCCTGGAGGTGATGGGTGTATGCAGCTTGAGTAAAGCTAAGAGAGAGTGCTTGAAAATCCATTGTGACGGGACCTAAGGTCTTGAGCCATCAACCCCCAAAATGACATCAAAACCACCCATGTCAATAGAAAGCATATGAGTTTTGAGGTGGTAGTCCCCCATTTGAAGATTAACATTTTCACACCAACCACCACATTTCATTGTACCCCCATTGGATATCATGATTTGTAAATTGTAAATGGGGAGGATATATCAATGGGTGTCTATTGACGCTTGGATTTGACCCACACATCAATGCAATGGAGATAGCCCAGTCGAAGGCATCAAATAACCCTACCAAAAATTACCCTATCCCAAAGTTGTTTGTTGTAGCTAACTTCGACGGGTTTTATGGCTCTGTTAGCCGCTAAGTAGAATTTCTCCTCAAAGAGGAGAATTTCAATCAGATCTGCAACTAATTCCTAAATGGAAATTTAATGCAATCTAACTTCTAATCTAAGATGCAAATTAAATCCTATTGAGATCTAAGTTAATTATAATCAACCTACACCATCCTATCAATTTATGATAAATGACAATAATGCACATTCATATAATATTGATAAAATGAAAGAAAACATGCTCTTTATAAACTGGTCATTTAAAAGAGAGATTGCAACAATTAGTATTCTGGAATATATCCCAAAACATGCAATTGATTATCAAACTGATAAATCAGATGAACATCAATTAACAAGTTAGAAAAACTAAAAGTTATGAAATAAACAATGATTAGGAATACATCGGGATTTTGCTTATCACAAATTAAGCAATGTTAATACTGCAATTGATTATGGCTTTTGAAGTCTAAACACAACCAGCATAATATGAACAAAAGATAACAATCAATACGTTCCGAATATGAATTGCAGAATTGAATAAGAAAATGAGAATTAAGAAATGCGAAAAAAAACTCAATCTATTGATGCAACTGATGTCAACAATACAAAAGATATTTGAATTTGATCAACTAGCTTTGAGAGAAATCATAGAGTGTCATCTACAGATCCGAATAATAAATTTTGAGCATAAAAATGCCCAACACATTCATATCCCAGAGAAGGAAAAAAAAATTGTGTGGAGATCCCTCCCCCCCTCTCTTTGCATATTAGGTAGGTATTTATACAAAATGAATGATAAAGAAGATAAGATAAGTTTCCCCAATCCCTTAGCTAACTGGTTGAGTTGTTTCATTTAGGAAATCTATCCATGAGAAAAACCCGGGAAATTTTGTTTTGGAAAACCAGTTAGATCTCCCAAATAACACATTGTCTGGAATTTTTGCACGCATGTCAACTAATTGGGATCATTATGCACAAAACCCATGTCTTGTATTTTCAAGATTCATCTTCATCGCTAAAAAAATTGCGTCCGAAAATCACTGCTCCTTGAACATGACTTAGCTTTAATTCCTCATGATCTGAGATGTTAATTGATTTCCTCAAATCCAAATCCATACTTGTACAATTCAAAAGAAAGATTAAAATCAAATAAACAACATTCCAATCTAATAAAACAAATCTAAACCAATGAAAATCTATTTGCAAATCCAATAATAACAAAAATATGAAAATCTAAGTCAAATTCGAAATTGACTTTTCAATTAGATTTTTGGGGTTTTTAAACTATTTATTTGGAAAAAAAAAGGAACTTCCCAAATCATTCCTCATATTCCTAGCTTTCCAACGAGCTATCTCGAGCTCGATTTGGACCTATAGAACTCAAGATATAGCTCCCAGAAGTTAACACTCGGCAACCATTGATTTCATTATCAGATAAATTGTGACCGTTGAATTGAATGTCAAAAACATTATTCCAAATGCATTGGTCAAAATAGGTTTCAAGTGTTTATAATGATTTTTCCAAACATAGTAGTTTGTAGAAGAAGATAAGGAAGATGTAGACCATAGAGCCCACACTAATTATTTTTCCGAATGAATAAAACCAAAATTAATAAAGAAAAACAAATAAAAATTTCAAAATTTTAAAAATAAAAAACCTAGGAAATAGGCAAGTAAAACATTCGAAATAATTGAGAAATTTAATAATATGAAATGTTTAGGAAAATAAATCTTGGAAACAAATTACTTATATAGGAAAAAAATCACTCTAATAATATAGGAGACTTAACAAGTCCTACAAATAAATTTCCAATATAATCATTTTCTAAGAATGGACTAACAAAAACAAATAGAATATTTTGTTTTAGTTTTATTTACAATATTTCATTTTTCACAATGATAAACATTTTTAATTTGCAAAAGAAAATAAAAGATTTTCTATATTGTCAATGTGAATTTAAACTTATTAAAATGAAAATATTATTCATGATCAAATACTTTTACGTTTTACATTTGTAAATATTAAATTTTAACCTCCACAATTCCCAAAATCATGAATATTCAAAATCATATTACAATTAGAGAGATTAAAATTAAATGAGGTAAAGCATATGTGTTTTTTGTTAAAAATATCCATTCATAAAATTAATTTGTGTGAATTTATCATATGGATTTAATGAAAGGTATTTTTTCAAATTTACAAAGTAATTTAATCAAAACTAAAGCATGATTATGAATATTAAAAATTATTTGAAAAAACTTAAAGTAAACAGTAAAAATATTAAGCTAGTGTAAGCAAATAAATTTAAAAAAACATTAAGATTATCTACAAAGTATAATGATTCTAGATATGCAAAAGTATAAATAAGACTCGATCAAGTTCAAATATCAAACCAATGCAATATCTAAACTCATGAAAGAAGAAATCAAAGGATCATTCAAAATCTCAAAATAAAAATAATTAGCCAATCATCATCTCGAATAATCAATTTATACAATGAAGACAAAAGCTAAGTGGGGGGATGTGAAGAATAACATGGTATCCCACCAAGAACATGAAACCAACTCGATCAAATCCAAAAGGAAAATACAAGCTAGAGATCAACAAAGAATGACAATAATCCAAATGATGCCAATGATGCAGAAGAATGATCAACCAAATGATGCAACTGATCGATCATCGAAACATCATGCATATGGGTGAAATATATATAATAATTATATCCCAATATATCATACGAGAGAGTCAAGCAATACTCATATAGATCATGTCAAGTCAATGTGAAAAACACGGGCCTAAAATATCAATTAGAAAAGTATAAAAACTTTTTAGGTTCGTAATATCGACTATGCCAAAGCCGAGATCAAAAAAAATTGTAAAAGTTGGGAGTCAGGAGTCGAGGATAAAAATAACATAACGATCCATAACATCCCGACATCCGACTTCTGCAATTTAGCGTGAATAAGAAAAATTGGGAGTTGGGAGTTGGGATTTGAAATTTGGACATAAGAAATAGTCTTCTCGTCTCCTGACTACCGTTATTTATAAAAAGGAAATATCGGGATCGGGAAGTCGACACTTTAATATAAACATAACAATTTTCATGTCAACTTCCGACTTCCGTAAGAGATCACAAACTTCAGGGTCGAGATGTCGAGAGATAAGTTGTGAAGTAAATGTAACTCGCTAACTTCCACAGTCCAAAGTTTATAAATTGTAAAATGTCGAGAAACAAAACCAATCAAGCAAAATTTCTTGCAATGCTCATCTCGAAGTTGTGGATTTGAGGCAAGATCTAACTAAACATAATAAATATCAGGTATGATCAAGATCATAATGTATGAATAAAAGAAATCTTCAACCCAATATAGCAATCGAAAAACAATCAAGATAAATCCATGATCCCAACATGGTGGAATCAAAGTAGTGGATTAAAGAATGAACTGATCAGATGATTATCGACTATCAAATAATTCAAGGTAGATATGAAATTAAAAATATGTCATATGATGATCAAATAGAAATAAAATCCAAGAAAAATTAACCCAAAATCTATCAATATGGAGAAGGGTTATTATCAATTTTTGAAAATTTAAGTGGGGGACCCTTCATTTTGGGTTGAAAATGTAGGGGAGTTATTGTGGCCACAACAGTGTCTTCTTCCATACGTCGTTGGATGAAATTATGTATGATGCTACTGTCAATTAACACAATGAATTTCTTTTTCTTGATATAACCAATCAATTTCAGTGTCTGGGGAGTGGAAAACCTTGATAGAGCATGAAGAGATATTTGGGGTTACTCCTCGAAAACTGGCATATCTAGAACATCTTCGAGAGGCGACATCTAATCTTTACCCTCTTGTCCATGCAGAGCTTCACAGTGTTGTCATTTAGGACCTCAAGGGGGCTTTCCTTGATCAAGAATATTTTATAGTCTTTACATTTATGGCCTCTGAAGTATTTTCATCACAGTTATAAAAAAATTTGAGGAGCTAATACTCAACCGTGACATCGGGGGTGAAATTATGGATTCGGAGAGGTGGGGTCACTAGTACAAAATGGGTGATAAGTGACTAAAAAAAAACTAAAAATTGGTGATAAATGACTAAATTTGGTCACATGACTGCTGGTCATAAATTAGTAGTCACTTATCACCCAACCAAATTGGTCATTTATCATTTGATCATAAATTGTTTGAATTGCTTCATATATTGATCATATATTTAGTCATTTATTTGATCATTAACTATTAGTATTTGGTCATTAGTTATCATTGTTTGGTAGTACATTTAGTCATTTATTATTGTTAACTAGTCATTTATTTAACCATTGATTGTTGTTAAATGGTCATTTATTTAGTCATTGATTGTTGTTAACTGGTTATTTATTTAGTCATTGATTGTTGTTGAGTGGTTTTTTATTTAGTTATTGATTGTTGTTGAGTGGTCATTTATTTAGTCATTAATTGTTGTTAATTGGTAATTTATTTAGTCATTGATTTATGTAGATAACTCATAGAGGAATTGAACCACCAACCTCATGCCTGTAAGGAAGATGCTCTTCCATTGAGCTGGCACCCATAAATAGAATCGAAGTTCACACTAAAAATATATCACAAACTCTTACAAACATTAACACACTATGATTCCAACTGTAATATAAAACATATCACAAACTCTTAAAACCTTAAAGGCAACATCACAAAGGTGTATATATGATATATAAGTGTGGTATTTATAAGTCAATGGTTTTGATGTTTCATTTTTCCATACTTTAGAAACTTGGTCGATTTGGATTTGAAAACATTGCATGCTTGCTAAATTTAAAATTTAAAATCAAAGCATTACCGATTATCTGATATCCCACATGCTGTTGAAACTGGAATTTGGATAAATAATTATACGAAACTGGAAAAATAATGATAAGGAAGAAAGTCAAAAAACTTTCTATATAAGAAATTTTGTCAAAATATATAGACAAAAACATATAACCAAAATTGCAAATAAAATGCATTCATAAAAATAAATATTCATGAAAACTTTGATTCAAATGCATATCACATATAACTTCCAAATAACTAATGCATAAGAATATACCGAATGATCTTTAATATACGAATTTTTTCTCTCTCTGAGGTTGGATGTGGCTCTACATTGATCCACGCCCCCTTCGTTTGCAATCTTGTCATACATGGCCCCAGGCGGGGGGCCTGATCCTTCTCCTCCTCCGCCAGAGATTCTTTCCTTCGGGAAGTTGGTAGTGTCTACCAGCAAGCGAAAACAAAGCGATTCTTCACAGAAGTTTGTCAGGAAATTGGATAACATTCCCACAGTCGCTTTACCGGAAGCAGAATCTTGTCGATATTCCTTGAATTTAGAAGAGAGGGGATTAATAGGATAGTTCACGGGATTATGGCCCTCCACTAAAGCCGTGGAGGCATGGGTTCAGCGAAACTGGAGATCACTTACATCAGAAGGAATAAGAAGTTATTTGGTCGGTAAAGGATTCTTCGTTTTATCTTTGATAGTGTAGAAGATAGGCATCTCATTTTTAGGAATGGTCTGTATTTTATGGGCCCTCAGGGATTGTATTTGAACAATTCGAATTCATATTTTGACCCTTCACAGTTTGTGTCATCGGTTTTTCTTGTCTGGGTGCGTCTTCCTCACCTTCCATTACATTTTTGGAACCTGAAGTCTTTAGAATCAATAGGCAATACCCTAGGAAAATACATTGACTGAGCAGAACGGAAGGATTAGTATTCTTGTGCAAGAATATGTGTCAAGGTTGATCTAGAAATCGGCCTCCCAGAAGCCATTAAAATAACAATATCCGACTGGACATATATCCAAGAATTGGACTATGAACAACTTCCCTTTAAATGCATATTCTGCCATGGTTATGGCCACTTCGCTTGGAATTGTAAAAAGAGGAATGAAGAAGAGGCGGAAAAAACAAAAGGTGAGCAATGGTCTCAAGTGCAGAAAACAACCAAGATAAAACAAAACAATGGTACAAAATGGAAAGGGATATCGACGGGTCCTAGTGCATCCTCAGCAGGGCAGCATCAAGGAGAAGGAAGCACAGTCCCAACAATTCCAACAGCCAATCAAAATTCCTTTGAAATCCTCAGTATTCCAGAAGACACCTCAGCTTCAGCAGTCGTGGGGTACGAACAACAGAACATTTCTCTCGAAGGGGAAAAAGAAAATATAGACACATACCTATCACTTCCTGGTTCCCCAACATGAGGCTCCTCCCCCACCTCCTATGCAGAAATGACAAGGAATAAACCTCTAGAAAACTCTGGTTCTTCGGAAGATGAGACGTTCGAGAAGCCCTCAAAAAGAGCAGGGAGAAAATCTCTCAAAGATCCAAAAGAGGAAGAAGCAGAGGAAAAAAATGCAAGGCAGTCAATCTACCATCGAAATGTCCATTGGAAGAAAAACTAGAACAAGGCCCTCCAAAGGAGGCCCTATCCCTTCTATTCCTGGTAAATAATGCGCTTAGTCTCTTGGAATTGCAGAGGCTTGGGAAATCCATTGAAGGCTGAAGCAGTTAAAGACCTTCTGAAAATATAAACTCCCGATATTCTCATTCTCCAAGAGACTAAAATCGATGGGGAAACCCTTCTAGATCCGAACAAACAGAAGTGGAAGAAAAATGATGGAAAGGTAGTCAATGCTAGGGGCACCTCAGGAGGGCTTGCAACCCTTTGGTTGGAAGACTAGTTTCACCTAGAATTTTTTTTTTAAGACCCAGCATTGGATTTTCACCGAACTTCGCCACTCTTCAAGTAAGCTCACCATTTCTCTCTTTAATATTTATGTGCCGGTACTCTATTCTGCGAATAAAGAATGTTGGCACTCTTTATCTGCTTTTCTAGAAACTCATTCACTCATGAATATCATAGTAGCCGGAGACTTAAATATAGTCCATGAACCAAAGGAAAAAAGAGGAGGCAATAGCGATAGGGAACCATTGAAACCCCATGTAGAGGAGCTAATACAACAGTGGGATCTCCTTGACTTTAAGCCTAAGAAAGGTTTCTATACTTGGACAAACAATAGACTCGGGACAATGCACATCCCAGCCCGCCTGGATAGATTTCTAATGCAGAGTACGATTTTATTAGAAAAGAAACTAATATCTTCAAAAATCCTACCAAATCTCACCTCAGAGCACAAGCCCATCCTCCTTCTGTTGGAAGAGGAAGAAAACTTGGACCCCATTCCCTTCAAATTCAGCCCTCTTTGGTTTGAAAAGGATGGATTTATGGAGACAGTTCTAATGGCCTGGGCTAACCCTATTACAGGGTCACCCAACTTTGTCTGGGAACAGAAGCATAAAGCTACAAAATATGCTCTGAAGAACTGGATCAAAAAGCCTATTAATACCCCTGCTAGCCATATAAAAGAACCGTTCAGCAATTAATAGATCTGGAAATGGAATTGGAGAGCAAGGTCATCAACACCTTAGATCTTGAGAAAGAACAGGCTTCCCAACATACATACTTTCGTTACTTTCGACAGGAAGAAGAATATTGGAGACTAAAGTATCGAAGTTTGTGGTTGAAAACGGGGGATCACAACACTTCCTTTTTCCACAGACAATTCAGAGCACGCCTTTCTCATAATCACATCTCTGAAATAATCTCAGCAGAAGGGAATGTCTTTAAAGGTAAGGAGATTAAAGTGGCGGTAGAACTACATTTTCAGAATATTTTTAAAGAATAAGGGCTAGGCAGTGAGGAGGCCACCACTGACTTCCTTTCACACATTCCCTCTCTCTTCAGCAAAGCGGACAATCTGTGCCTCATGAAACCATACACAGAGGAATAAATCAACAATGTCATCTGGGCCATGGATCCAGACAAAGCACCAGGGCCAGATGGCTTCTCAATCCACTTTTATAGAATCTACTGGACAATCATCAAGAAATATCTGTTGATAATTATCAAAGCTTCTCCGCAAAAGGACAAAGTGGGAGGCAGTATTAATTCCACCTTCCTCGCCTTAATACCCAAAGAGATGAATCTGGGTTCCTTTAATCGATTCATGCATATCTCCCTTTGTAATGCACCATACAAAATTATCTCCAAACTTTTGGCAAATAGGATCAAGCCTTTGTTAGAGAAACTCATCTCTCCTTTTTAGAGTGGCTTTGTCAAAGGGAGACATATCTTGGACAATGTTATCTTGGTCCAGGAAGCTCGACACTCCAGTCACCAGCGGAAGGAGCAAGTGATGCTCATCAAGTTAGACATGGCCAATGCCTTTGACTGGGTAAAAATTTCCTTCCTGTTCAAAGTTCTTCTTGCATTTGGATTTATGATTGAAATTGTTAATTTGATTAAAGCTTGTATTGAAAATCCTTGGATAGCTCCGTTAGTCAATGGCAGGCCAACTAATTACTTCCAAGCCACAAGAGGATTACAGAAAGGCTGCCCTCTTTCCCCTTTTTGTATATTCTCATGGCAGATTCTCTGAGTAGGAAGCTGATTGTAGAAAAGCATGTTGGGACTGCCCCAGGCATTAGGTCATTAAAAGGTCTAGACTCCATCAATCATGCATTTTTTGTGAATGATTCTCTGCTGCTATGAGGAGCTTCGATAAAAATAACAAAGGTTTATAATGAAATTGTGCAAAACTTCTGCAACATCTTTGGAGCGTTGGTTAATAAAAGGAAAAGCGCAGTGTATGGCTAGAACATGGATCAACAATCAATCCTTCGAATTGCTCAATTCTTTGGGTTCATGGGCTATGTTAATTGGGAAAAAATCACTTACCTTGGTCTTCCTCTCACTCTAGGAGCCAACAAGGCCTCCCTCTGGCTTGGAATTCTTAGCAAGATCAGGTCTAAAATAGCATCTTGGGGAGGTTAGTGGCTTACCTGCGCTGGGAAAATCACTCTGATAAAATCATTCATATCCTCCTTTCCTCTTTATTAGGCTTCCTTTCTTTTGGTACCTAAGCTGATCACAACTCAGATTTCTAAATTGATTCGGGATTTTTTGTGGAGAGGAGGCAAAGGCAATGAAATAAAGATCCACTTAGTTAATTGGGATATTGTCAAGCGCCCTCTGATGGAAGGAGGATTACAGGTAAGATATCCATCAATGACCAACCTTGCTTTAGGAGGAAAAATACTTTGGAAACTCTACACAAATTGCAAGCATCCTATTAGTCAAGTATTGAGGAAAAAATACCTTGAGGGAGTCTCTTTAAGGAATTTACAAGAAGATAACATTTCTAAAGGCACGATGATTTGGAATCTTTGTCGGCAAGGGATGAGTTTTTTTCAATCTATGTTATATCGCATCCCTGGAAATGGGTTCAACATTCAGTTATGGGAAGATAGCATCTTGGGCCATCCTCCTCTCACCTTCTTTGTTGAACTCAGCGATCTCTAGTCGTGTCTTTCTCAGCTCAGTTTTGTTAAGTTGGCAGACATATCAGTATGGGACTCTCCAGGGATTTGGAAGGCGTGGGCTCTCCCTCGGTCACCAGCGCACTTACATGCCCAAACGAGTCTCCTTTTTGAGGCGCTAACGGGAATGGCTCCGGTCCATTGACAAATTCAAGATAAATGGGGCTGGGGCTCGACTGGTATCTACTCAACAACTCTTGGTTTTGTAGTCCGCCAACCTCATCATGCGTCGATCCATCCTCCCTCTTTTTGGAAACAAGTGTGGGATACTTACGGTCTGCCCAAGTTGATTTTTTCACTTGGGTTTTAGTCCACAGAAAAGTTTTAACCGGAAAAAATTTGATGAAGAGAGGAATTACAGGCCCTCATCACCGTCCTTTGTGTTGCATGGCATTTGAAACCTCAGACCATCTATTCGTGGACTGTCTATTTTCTCAAGAAGTCTGGTCTAATTCCTTGCTCGGCCTTAACGCAATTGCTCCTTTTCAGGTCACTGCCTTTACCCTTTTCTCTACCTGGAAAGCAAGGTACCCTCACATGCTTAAAAGCAAATCCTCATGGACCAGAATTTGGCAAGCCTTACCCAAATATGTTTGCTGGAAAATTTGGTTGGCAAGAAATAAGCATATTTTTAGCAACTTCAAGCTCTCTCCCTTGACCGTGGAAGCAAAGGAAAAGGAACTTCTGCAGGAGGTAGTAGTCAACCACCCTTCATTCACCAATAAGTCCCTGCTCCCTGAAGAAAAAAAATGGTTTGGCACATATTTTTTTAGGGACAGAAAAAATCTCACTGTTTATCCTTTCAACAATCCAGGGTGGCAAATTCGAGATTCGGATGCAGTATTTCAAGGATGCTGGAGGAATCAGGGCAAAGCCTCAATCTTCTTTGATAGGTCCTCGAAAGGAAATCCTGGGATTGCGGGAGCAGGCCGTGTGATTTATTCACCGGATGGTCTTAGAAAAGATAGTTTCTGTTGGGGTTTAGGAATGAGAACAAACAATCATGCTGAAATTCTTGCGATGCTAAAAGATTGTCAGATTTCCCAAGAAAATGGTTTCAAAGAAATACAAATTTTTGGAGATTTTGAAATCTTGATAAAGATTCTAAATATGGATGATCAATTCAACAATCCAATGCCAAACAAGACTTTGCTAAGGCTGCGCTATGTTTTTCTAGACTTCACTTCCTCCTTGTTTTTCCACATCCTGAGAGGATCCAACAAATAAGCAGACGAAAAAGCAAACAAGGGTTGCCTCTTATCTCAAGGAACATACAATAGGAATGATGATACACCCTCATGGATCCCTATTCCATAGTTATGTTCTTGCCTTGATCAGTTGTCTTGTAAGATTCGGATATGATGTAACAGTGTCAAGTGGACTCTCGAATATTTGTAATCTTGGTTGATCGGTTGTGGCCAAACGTTTTTCAAACAAATAAATATAACCGTTTCAATTAAATAAAAAAAAAGTTAAGGTTTCTTTTATTAAAAGTTAAGTGGTAAATTCTTCTTAAAATAAGAAATTTGAAAAAGTAGGTTTTATTAGTGTGATATTTGTTTATACCATTGTAATTTGAAAAAGTAGGTTTTATTAGTGTGATATTTGTTTATACCATTGTAATTTGAAAATCTAGGTTTTATTAATGTGAAAATGAGGAAAAAATTTTAAAAAAAATTGTTCCTAACTTATAAACATGAGAAACATATTTAATCAAGGCATTTATGTTGCATATCAATAACTACTATGAAGTGGGTAAGCTACTCCTTTGTTGTTAGATACAATCGTGGAAAACCTAATTGTATACAATGGCATTAAATACAGGTGTTTTTGCTCGATATAATCAGGGTTGAAATTTGATGGGAATTTTGCTCATTACAGGGTATTTTGCTAGTCAAATACAGTCAATTTGTTTATCAATCTATCTAGCTAAACGGGAAATAAATTATCGATAACGTGTTTTTGACGGTTGATATTTTTCATAAAACATCATTACTACCAAACTAACGGTGATCCAGCTACTACCAGACTAAAGATGATCCAAATGGAGGGATGGCCACCGAGGTTCAAGGTAAAGACTTAACGCTGGCTCCCAATTCCCAAATGTTGCGTTGTAGATGCAGCCATGTTGACAACTTACAAATCACATTAAACTTATTTACTTATGGAGGACTACCTGTTGACGACTACTTGTTGGTTAGTGAATGAATTAAATATTGTGTACCATTTAATCTACCCAGCAGTGACGAGATCACCCAGCACTTTAATGAACTTGAAAATCCGTTCCTTGATAGTTAACTCCATAATTGTTTGATCTTCGCCATGTGTGTACACAATATTGAAATCCTGGAGAGTTCCAGACATTCCAATTTCTTGGTTATTCTGCATTCTTATGTGAGAAGTAGCATTAAACGCCTCTCCCTTAGATTGGGTATGCATATAGAGAAGGAAATCTAATACTACATATCCATTAGAGAATATGAGAAGAAGTAAGAGATTGCAATGTAGCGGATGCACGTGGATACATGTGAAGAAATCGATGGTTTCAGCTCAGTTAATGTATGGATATTCGAAATTATAAACCTCTACTACTCCAGTGGGGGAATGGAGTGTTGGCTATGCCTGATGCTGTGTAAATGGAGGTGTGACACCATTGTTGGCGACACAGTATATGAATGCTTTCGGCAGATCAAGATTCAAGACGAAGAACTTGTTGTAATTGTGTCATTCATTCATCCACCACTGGTTCCTCAATTATCTCAATATGCTAGACACCATCGTTGGCCTTTTGTTGCACTAGCCAATTCATCTTTCACGACTCACCAACTAGAAGATTGGCGTGCCATTTGATACCCAAAATAAGATGTTTTCACCAGTCTTGATAAAATAGTTGCAGATGCTATGACGGTTCATCACATACATCACAAAACTTGTTTATCAAAAGAAAATAACTGAAAATAGTTTTGCATCCATGCATTCCCTAACCTTGCGAAGCCTCCATAGGATCTGACTAACGTTTCCCAACTCATTGTGAACAAGTGTGGCATATTACCATTGACTGTGAAAACAATATCAGCCTCTATGGCGACCTAAATGCTGGAAATCGACCTTGCATAGTTTAAATCAACCAAACTTCATGGACGACCATGTAATGCAATCTTTACAGTTAAGTTGTTAGGAATTATGATCCAAAAATGTAATAAATAAAAGTTTAGTTTAATAAATGTAAAAGGGCATCTACACACTCACGTGATTATGTGAGGTGTCCCTTAGTTAGTTTTGGTAACGGTAAATTAGTTGTTACTCTTTGGATATTTAAATCCATCGAGTTTTCCATGTGAGGTAATCTTTCGGGATTTAGCCCTCACATCTCTGTGATGTAATTATTTTCCTTCTTCATTAATAAAGTTATGTGTCTGAGGACACTTTGTCAAAGTGGTATCAGAGCACGAGGTTGAAACGCGGTTGAAGCTTGGTCTGGTTGGAACCTGGTTGGAAGGTGCTAAAGGTTGTTTGAAGAAGGTGACTTTCAAGGTTTTGGAATAGCGAAATTTTAACCGTAAGTTAATGCTTCCTATTCTTTTGGGCTAAAAAAGAATCTCTGCAGAATTTTTACTTGAAGAGAGTAAAATATTATTATTTTTTTTAAGGCAAGGTTATATAAAAATTTTGTGGTGAGAGAGATAACATAGTCGATATTGGGTCGGCATTGCTGCTGTATGTTATGGACACACTGTGTCATAAAAGCTTCATAAATTTTGAATTTTGAGTATGATGTAAATTCTGCAAATGCTATCTTGTGTTTACAACAAACATTAATTTTATCGACTGTGGGCACAAGCTTGTAAAATTTAAAACCTTCTCAAAGATGATTATGAACGAGTGCTGGTTAATGGAGTTTGTATTGTAAGTTGTGACTGTTTTTATATGCTATTTAATCTCATTGCTGAGAATAGTTGAAAATGCCGCCGTTTTCAACTTAACAAAGAACCCAACAAAGCCCATGACGACAATACAAATCGTTCTGAATGCAACTTTGCTGAATTGCTGAAATTCCTTCCTTCAACGGCCACAAAAGTGTCTACAGCATCCATAACTCTGCAGATTCAAACGAAATTCCTTCTCAGCTCCAAATAGTGGTAGCAAAATCCACATAAGTGGCAGTCGCTCTTGGAGGAAGAGAGCCGGCCGTGGAGGAGTTGCTCGTGGAGGAGTTGCTCGTGGCAAAACAATAGAAAAATCTGCGTGGAGGAGTTGCTTGTGGCAAAACAATAGAAAAATCTGCGTGGAGGAGTTGCTCGTGGAGGATTTGCGCCGTGGAGAAGTCGCTCTCCGAACTGTGGATCTTTTTCTTTAATATACCGTCTGATGAAACATCTTCTGCCATCCACGACCAGGGTTTCGACTCTCAATCAGATTTGTATACGCGGGATGTAACATACGCGCCAATTTCTCTTGGAAAAGAGAGAAGATCGACTTGCTCACTGCCCTGGAAAGAGGAATTCAAGATCGTTGGGTTTTCTTCTCCTGCGTCATATCGTCATGTTATTTGAACCCAAATAGACACAAATTCTGATAAATCTCCATAGCACGGCTGTCTCCGTTGTATTCTTATTCTTATAGAGGCTGGATTTTTCGCAGAGCAAGTTGTAGAGGAAGGATTGGTATGTTATCTGAGCCTGATCGAAGCCAGCGTGAAGCCTGTGTGAAGCATATGAAAAAGAGTCTGCAGGAGCCTGCGTGAACTGAAGAAGGCAGGAAGCCATCGTTTCACAATCTTGTATAATTTTTAATAAGTTGAGAGATAAGGTATTTTATTATTAATTTTTTATTTTTTGGAGATTTTTTATACTAAAAAGAAAAAGGTTTTGAAGTTGATGGGACTGGATCTTGTGACCTCCCACTCCACAATATTGTATCTGTCCAATTCACCTATAAAGATTTGTTATCTTTTGGAGTGATAAGGTGTAATTTTTTATTGGTCATTGGAGTAATAAGGAGCATTGTTGGTGTAATAAGGAGTACTTGTATTTTCACTCAAGGTTTGATTAGAGCAAAGTGAAGCTCTATCAAATTATTTTCTTAAGGCTATAAGTGGGTCAAGGCCAAGCCCCTATAGCTTTCTTTTGCATGGTGTGTGGTGTTTCTTGCAGCATTTCTTTCATGATGACTCTTGTTGATGAGTAATTTTCTTTTAATGTTGGTGGTGATATTTTTGCATAAAATCTTCCATTGGTGATATAAGGTGATTGTTTACTTCTTCTGGTGATATAAGGTGCTTTCTTTAATGCTTGGAGCTATAAGATTTGCATAATACACATCTTCTGGAGTTATAAGGTGTTTCTTATTTTTTTACAATGTCTAAAGTTATAAGTCTTTTTAATGAATCTGACAAGTTGGAAGGATCGAAAAATTATAAAGTTTGGAGTCGTCATATTCAAAGCACTCTTATTTACAATGAATTGTGGAAGGGTTTCTGTAATGCTAAACCTACCAAACCAACTAATCATGATCAGCTTGCAAAGTGGGAAGTAAAAGATGAAAAGGCCTTAGCATTGATTCACAGTACTGTTTCTGATGATATTTATGTGCATATTGAAAATAGTCCTGATGCGTGGTCAGCTTGGAAGACATTGAAAGATTTATTTGATTCTCAAAGTGAAGCTAAGAAAATTGATCTTCAATTGAAGTTGTTTCAACAAAAATTGTCTTCAGGAGGTGATGTCATGGAGTACATTTCTAGATTAAAAAATATCAAATAAGAAATTTCAAGAGCTGGTTTTGATAAAATTGAGGACAGCATGATGGTGACCATTTTGATCGCAGGATTGCCTGAGACATATAAGCATTTTTTGGAAACTTTACAAATTACAAATAAATTGGATAAAGTTTCTTTTGATGAACTAAGTGAATTACTTGCCACACATGAAAAGATTTTTGGTAAAACAAAGCAAGCAGGAGAAGATGTTTTGGTTGCGGGTACTAGCAAACAGTCTCTAGGTAATCATCAAAAAGGCCATCATTAGAAAGTTTTTCAAAATTCAAATAGAGGTCGTGGTCAGGGTTTTGGAAGAGAAAGAGGCCGCGGAAGAGGAAGAGGAAGAAATCAAGGAAGAGGTTCTAAAGAATTTGAAAGTACACAGTCACAGTTTTTTGGAAGAGGAAGAGGTTCAGGTAACCAACAGGTCTCTGGAAGAGGAAGAGCTAATAAACAGGTCACATGTTTTCGTTGTAATAGAGTTGGACATTATGCTTCAGACTGTAGAGTTCCATTTGAAAAAATTCTCAAAGAAAGAGAATCTAAAGAATCTTCATCAGCGGCACATTATGCTCATGCAGACGATAGTGAAAATTGTGAATATGTCTTTACAGCACTTGGACAATCAGAATCAATGGATTTTGTTCAAGTTCATCAGTTGGAATCAGTGAATTTTGTTCAGTCTTCTTCTTGTTTCAAAAATGATTTTGAAGATGCTTGGATTATGGATACAGGGGCTACTCAGCATATGACATATAGGAAAGATTTCTTTTGGAGTTATGAAGATTGTCATTTAAATTCAATTTTTCTTACAGATGATTCTATTCATTTACCACAAGGAAAAGGAACAGTTAAGGTTGACTTGCCTGGAATTGGAGAAAGATTGATTTCTAATGTTTGGTATGTGCCTACATTTAAGAAAAATTTGTTGTCTTTAGTTGTCATTCGTCAATTAGGACATCAAGTTGTAATGGAAGGTGGTATCCTTTTTGTTAATTCAACAAAGGATGCATACAAAACAATTATGGCAGGTTATGAAGACGGAAAGCTTCTTAGGATGAAGGGAACAGTCATTCCTAGGTCAAAGGAACATTTGAAGGAATTTGCAGGTTTAGTTGAAACTGATGTTTCACCTATCCGATTGTGGCACATTCGTTTTGGGCACTTGAATGTTGATAGTCTTGTACATCTTCAAAAACAAGGAATGGTAAAGGGGTTGCCTACTTTTCGGAAGGAAAATGCAAAGTGTGAAGCTTGCATTTATGGCAAACAGAGAAGGATCGCTTTTTCAAAAAGCACTTGGAGAGCAACAAGGAGATTACAGCTTATTCATAGTGATGTTTGTGGTCCTTTGGAAACTTCACTTGGTGGTTGTAAATATTTTTTGTTGTTTATTGATGATTTTAGCAGAATGGTTTGGGTGTATTTTTTGAAGGAAAAATCAAAAGTGTTTGAAAAGTTTCAGTCATTTCAAAATTTGGTTGAAACAGCAACAAAGGAAAAGATTGCTACTTTGAGAACTGATAATGGTGGTGAGTTTACATCAAATCATTTTTTGACTTATTTTCAGGAAAAAGGGATTAAAAGACAGCTGACCAATTTTTATACTCCACAGCAAAATGGAGTATCAGAAAGGATGAATCAGACTTTATTGGGCATGGCTAGAGCAATGTTATTTTTCAAAGGGTTGAAATCAGGTTATTGGGCAGAAGTAGTTCATACAGCAGTTTATTTGAGGAATAGATCTCCTTCATCATCACTTGATGGAATAACTCCTTTTGAGGCTTGGTATGGATTCAAACCTATGGTCAAACATTTGAGAGTTTTTGGTTCAGTTTGTTATGCACTTGTCCCAAAAGAAAAACGAAAGAAGTTAGAGTCTAGAAGTGTTAAGTGCATGTTGATTGGTTATTCTCATGAGAAAAAGGGGTATAGGCTTCTGTCAGATGGAAAGTTTATTGTCAGCAGGGATGTGATTTTTGATGAAACTGAAAGTTTAAGTGTAGAAGAGGTTGAAAAACAACTTAGTCACTTAGAGGAAAAAGTCACTAAGGAACAATTAAGGATGCAACACTTAAATAAGACAAGGAATGAACAATGGTTTGATCTCACTTCAGAAGTACAGGATGATGAACAGGTTGAAGATACTTTGAATTCTTCACAAGTTAACTTGGATGATTCAAATCAAGTTAACATTGAAAAGAAGAAACCAAAATGGGCAACTAAGTTACTTCAGGATGTTAAGTCTGATGAAAAAGGCAAAACAGGTACAAGGAGTTCTAATACGGGTTCAGAAAATTTTGCTCTTTCAGTTGTTGAGCCAACTACTTTTAATGAAGCAGTTGAGTATGATGAATGGAAAATGGCCATGCAAAGTGAGTATGATGCAGTAATGAAGAATCAGACTTGGAAAATAGTTGATTGTCCACATGATGTTAAACCCATTGGTTGTAAGTGGGTTTACAGAATTACGTACAAAGCAAATGGAGATATTGATAAATATAAGGCAAAATTGGTGGCAAAGGGTTTTGCTCAGAAAGAAGGGATTGATTATGAAGAAACGTTTGCTCCAACAGCGAAATGGAATACTATCAGGATTGTGCTAGCTTTAGCTGCACAAAATGGATGGAAAGTGCATCAAATGGATGTAAAAAGTGCATTTTTAAACGGTGATCTACAAGAGGATGTTTATATGACTCAACCTCCTGGTTTTGAGGTTCCAGGGAAAGAAAATCAAGTTTGTAAACTAGTTAAGGCATTGTATGGATTGAAACAGGCTCCCAGAGCTTGGTATGCAAAAATGGATGCCTACCTACACTTTGACAAAGTGTCCTCAGACACATAACTTTATTAATGAAGAAGGAAAATAATTACATCACAGAGATGTGAGGGCTAAATCCCGAAAGATTACCTCACATGGAAAACTCGATGGATTTAAATATCCAAAGAGTAACAACTAAATTACCGTTACCAAAACTAACTAAGGAACACCTCACATAATCACATGAGCGTGTAGATGCCCTTTTTAAACGGTGATCTACAAGAGGATGTTTATATGACTCAACCTCCTGGTTTTGAGGTTCCAGGGAAAGAAAATCAAGTTTGTAAACTAGTTAAGGCATTGTATGGATTGAAACAGGCTCCCAGAGCTTGGTATGCAAAAATGGATGCCTACCTACAGAAAGTTGGTTTTCTTCGTAGTGAGTCAGATGATACTTTGTATGTTCGAATCCAGGAAAACAACTTAGTCATTTTGGTTATGTATGTTGATGATTTGCTCATAACAGGTAACAATAATGATCATATATTTCAGGTTAAGAAAGAACTTCAAACAGGTTTTGAAATGACAGACTTGGGTTTACTTCATTACTATCTTGGAGTTGAAGTAAAGCAGCAGGAAGGAAGTATATTTATTTCTCAAGCTAAGTACATATCTGGATTATTGAAGAAGTTTGGAATGGAGGAATGTAAACCAGCGATTACTCCCATGGAACAAAATTTAAAACTTTCTAAGTTTGAAGGGGGGGAACTTGTAAATTGTACTGGATATAGACAGTTAATTGGATGTTTGATTTACTTGATGAATACTCGTCCTGATCTATCTTATGCAGTTAGCATACTTTCTAGATATATGCAGGAACCTAGAGAAAGTCATTGGAATGCAGCAAAAAGGGTGTTAAGGTATCTTCAAGGAACAAAGGATTTTGGACTTGAGTTTAAAAGAAACAAAAATTTCAAACTTGTTGGCTATTCAGATGCGGATTTTGCAAGAGATGTTGATGACAGGGCATCTACTTCAGGTTACTTAATGAATATGGGATCAGCTGCGGTGGCATGGAGTTGTAAAAAGCAGGATACAATTGCAAATTCTACAGCAGAAGCAGAATATATTTCAGCTTGGGAAGCTGCTTGTGAGATAGTTTGGTTAAGAAGGATTTTGCAAGACCTCAAAGTTGATCAGAAAGAAGCAACTTCATTATTTATTGATAATCAGTCAGCAATCAAGTTAGCCAAAAATCCTGTTTTTCATTCAAAAACAAAGCATGTGGATACTAAGTATCATTACATTCGGGCTCTCGTCGTCAAACAAATCATCAAGCCAAAGTATTTTCCATCAGAAGATCAAACTGCAGATATTTTTACAAAATCTCTTGGAAGGGTCAAATTTGATAAGTTTAGAAATGAACTTGGTATTTGTTCAAAAGAATTTTTGGATCAAAGGGGGGATTGTTAGGAATTATGATCCAAAAATGTAATAAATAAAAGTTTAGTTTAATAAATGTAAAAGGGCATCTACACACTCACGTGATTATGTGAGGTGTCCCTTAGTTAGTTTTGGTAACGGTAAATTAGTTGTTACTCTTTGGATATTTAAATCCATCGAGTTTTCCATGTGAGGTAATCTTTCGGGATTTAGCCCTCACATCTCTGTGATGTAATTATTTTCCTTCTTCATTAATAAAGTTATGTGTCTGAGGACACTTTGTCATAAGTTACCCCAGTTTGCCTTACAATCTAAAGCATTGCTTTAATTACTGTTATTCTTTTCCAAAAAATAGTGAAATCAGCATAATGCAATCTTTAAAGTTAAATTACCCCACTTTGCCTTACCATCTAAAGCATTGTTTTGTTTATTGTTCTGCTTTTCCAAAAAATAGTGAAATAAAATCCGAAGTTTTAGTATCAACGTAATGCAATCTTTAAAGTTAACTTACCCCACTTTTCCTTACCATATAAAGCAATGGTTTGTTTACTGTTCTACTTTTCCAAAAAATAGTGAAATAAAATCCAAAGTTTTAGTGTATTTGTGGCTTGCTCAAGTACTTGTTTCTTCTCAAAATGTTGCATAGGACATAGACAATGTAGGATGCTCTTAATTGAAGCAACTTATAAATAGATGCTTGATGGAAGATTCACTTGGTGGTTGTTGCAAAATGCATGATTTAGTTCTTTCTTAATCTGTTAAGCAAACCAAATGTTTGGTAAATTACCACTGGAAAAATCTTGAGGTCTATCTAGAATTTCAGTAATGAAAAACAATATACTCACAATTAAGAATGCCATTAGATTCCCTAGGTCTCCCCAATTTATTGTTATCTTATAATAATGATTTTACACAATATGTGCAAGATTTTTCGACAATTTGACATATCTAGTTGTATTAGATTTAAGTTACACTTCTATCAACAAATTTCCCAAATCTATAGGGAAATCAAAGTATTCAAAGGTCCTAAATTTATTCTCCATAAGCATCTGTATGTTTCCTGAGTCCTTCAGTGGTCTCATGTGCCTCTAGTTTTTGGATGTTAGTTGTTGTAAACGTCTCAAAATGTTGCATTCAGGGATAGGTAACCATGAATTCATGTTGCATCTAAATGTGAAGCACTGCCTACATTTGGAGTGCTTTCCTGTAGGTATACGGAAGCTCATCTAACTACATACTTTGAAGGGTGTTGTATTGAAAAGGAAAATTGCAATTGAGAGATTGAAAAAGATTGACCCTTCTGCAACACATATCATTATTAACCAATATTGATACCTCTTCATCATTAAAAGAAGGTACTATTCAGCTAGAGGAGGGGCCTTTTGTGGGCATGACTGGTGGAAGTTTGGATTTTCTAAGAGGAGAAATACATATATATGCATGGAAAATGTAGAATGAAGTATGGATTTTCTAGAAACAAAGATGTGGCATCCTCAGCCATAACTTGGGATATTGGTCTACAAATCATGCTATGTATTGATTTCTATTTAAAATGTATGGGATTGGTACATTTGGATTCGTTGTTTTCTTTATATTTGATATAATTGGCATAGGTAGAAATAATAATAAAACAAACAAAAAAGACTGTACTCATTTAAAAAAGTTATTAGAGTAAAAAGGTGGTAATTTTTAAGTGTTGAACTTAGTATGGGTGGATGATTTGCTCATAGAGATAGGTTGAACAATAATTTTTAGCTTAAAACAAAAGTATTTAATCTAATGCCATCCCTACATACTATTATTCAATGTTAAGGGTAGTTTTTAACTTAAAATTTCATTTTGGAAGGCTAAGTTTTTAATTAAAATTTCATTGTGGAAGGGTTAATTTGAATGGTCAAGTCTTACAAAGAACTTCCAAGCGAATTTCAGCTTTGAGGATGATTGTCCAAGCATCCATGAGGCTTTGCAGCTAATCAAACATAAGGTATTTAATGATACACTGTTACCTGTATATAAACAATCGGATTGGGAAATACAGTTAGAACACGCCCTGGAATGCTACAATGTTGCATTAAACGAAGACGAAGATGAAGATCTGTGTGATGTTAACATACCTGAGTCTAAAGGAAAACATGAAGTAGAAGGACCTGCTTTAGAGATTCCGGATATGAGTAATCCTGTAAAAACTCAGAAAGTAAATATTGGAACCAGTGAAGAAACAAAATTCACTTCTATAGGAGATTAGTGGGATGAAGAAACAGTGGAACAGATAGCAGACTTACTATGCAAATATCAACACTTGTTTCCTACCAAGTTTTCTGAAATGAAAGGCATTTTAGGTGACTTGGGAGTTATGAACATATCTCTCAAGCCGGATGTGAATCATATCAAGCAGAGACCATACAGACTGAATTGCAGATACAAAGAAAGAGTAAAGGCAGAGCTTGATAAAATGCTTGATGGAGAAATTATTGAGCCAGCAGAGGAATCAGAATGGATAAGCCCCGTGGTGGTTCAAGATAAGAAACCTAAAGCAGAAATCAGAATATGCGTAGATATCAGGAAGTTAAATGACGCCTCACTGCATGACCTATTTCCGTATCCATTCACAGACGAAGTGCTAGATAATGTTGGAGGGAACGAAGCATACTCCTTCACTGATGGATTTTCTGGATATCACCATATCATAATTGCTGCAGAAGATAGGCATAAGACAACCTTTGCTACTGAATGGGGATCATTTAAATATACAGTTATGCCATTTGGTTTGAAAAACACACCTGGTATCTTTTCAAGAGCAGTTGCTGCTACATTTAAATATTTTATCCACACATTCTTAGAAGTGTATTTTGATGATTGGATAGTTTTTGGGTTACTAAAGAACCATTATGTGAAATTAAGAATGATGTTAGTGAAGTGTAGACAACATCAGATCTCACTGAACCTAAAGAAGAGTATTTTCTGTGTTCCTTATGGTACACTACTGGGCCACATTGTATGTAAACAGGGATTGATGGTTGATCTAGCGAAGATCGCAGTTATAGTGAATCTTCCAGCACCTAGTTTAGTAAAACAGTTGTGCACCACATTGGGACATACAGGCTACTATAGGAAATTCATCAAAGGGTATGCGCAGATCACTGCGCCTATGGATAATTTGCTGAAGAAAGAAGCGAAGTACACTTGGAATGAAGATTGTCAGAAAGGATTGGACACACTAAAAGAAAGAATGGTTGTTGCACCTATTCTAGTTTTTCCATGCTGGAGTAAACCATTCCATGTACATGCAGATGCTTTATCTATAACACTGGGCATTGTGCTAGCTCAACCATGTGAGGGAGGAATCGATCACCCCATCGCATTTTCAAGTAGAAAGCTATCATCAACATAAAATACCTATACCACAACAGAAAGAGAGGGCTTAGCTATGGTGTATGCATTGCAGAAGTTCGGACACTATCTGCTAGGTTCGCATTTCTGTATGTTTACTGACCATTCAGCTTTGAAGTACCTGGTCAATAAATTAGTGTTGGGGGGAGAATATGCAGATGGTTATTACTCTTTCATGAGTATGATTTCGAAATCATTGTTAAGCCAGGAAGACTGAATTCAGGACTTGATCACCTTTCTAGAATTGATTCATGCAAAGAACCTAGTAACTTGGAAGACAATCTACCAGATGCGCAGTTGTTTTCTATTCATATAGTAGATGGTTACTACAAAGATATTGTAGAATTCCTGACTACAGGTATAGCACCTACAAAGTTTACTACACAACAGAAGAAATAGTTGGTTGTAATTAAAGCAGTTTATTTCACTATAAGTGTAGGACAACTGTACAAGTTAGGACTAGATGAAGTACTACGCAATGTGTGCTAGAACATGAAAAACTGACAATACTTGCTAAAGCACATTCAGGGGTATTTGGGTTCCACTACGTAGGAAGAGCTACTGCGCATAAAATATTAAGAGCGAGACTATGGTGGTCTACACTACATAAGGATTCAAAGGAACATTGTCGAAGTTGCGATGTTTGTCAAAGGACAAGGAAGCCATCTCATAGAGATGAGATGTTGTTGATGCCACAACTGACCTTGCAAGCCTTTGATAAGTGGTCTATTGATTTTGTGGGACCTATTAACCCACCAGGAAAGCGAACTAGTTCGAGATACATCATCACAACTATAGATTATCTAACTAGATGGGAAGAAGCAAAACCAGTGAAGGAATGTAGCGCAGATACTGTCGCGCAGTTTATCTTTGAGAACATCTTGACAAGGTTTGGATGTCTGAGGATCTTAATGAGCGATCAGGAAACTCATTTCTTGAACAGGACCATTGAAGCCTTGACTAAAGAATTTCAGATCTACCATCAGAAGAGCACACCATATCATCCACAAGCTAATGGCACTTTTGAAGCTTTTAACAAAGTGCTGGAAAAAACACTGACCAAGGTATGTAATACAACAGGGATGATTCAGATCTGCAAATACCAGCTGTGTTATGGGCATATAGGACAACTTGCAAAAATTTGACATGTTACACACCTTTCAGATTAGCATATGGACAGCAAGTTGTCATGCCCATGGAATACATTGTACCAAGCTTGAGAATTGCAGCATTCACAGACATGGCTGATAATGAGACAACGGAAGAAAGGGTACTACACTTAGTTGGGCTGGAGGAAGATCGCTTCATCACAGGATTTCACCAACAAGTGCAGAAAGGAAGAGAAAAAGCATGGCATGATAGGCATATCAAGTACAAATTCTTCCAGGTAGGAGACCTTGTCCTCCTCTACGACAATAATTTCATGAAATTTCTTGGAAATTTTAAAATTCACTGGTTAGGACCATATGCTGTCAAAAATGTTACTGATGGTGGCACAGTTCAGCTAGCTACCTTACCAGGAGAAAAACTGCTAGGACTCATTAATGGAAGTAGACTAAAGCCCTACAGGGATAGTCCTAGTCCTATAGGTACCAGTTGATCAAGAAGGGGGGGGATTTTTAAGTGGCAAGTACAATTGAAATTGGACACTAAAAATAGAGCAGAGTCTGTACACAATTTTGGTGAAAAGCACAGTTCCATGAAACAACAACAGATGCTGTGAAGTACATGTCACAGGATGAGATGCGAGGTACAATTCATAAGCGTAGATGTGAAGTTCAGTATGAAAAGGAGGAAAAACGTAGTTAACTGCGCGGATCTTGCCAAGATAGAAGTGCAGTCAGAAGGAAAACTAGTCGTTACAGATTAGGAGTCAAAAAGTAGCTGTTATACAGTGTTTTCGCCACTGGCTGCTTTCGCATTTAAGGAAAATTTAGCTGTTTCATACACATTTATTGGTAAATAGGACCAAGATCCTTAACGGATTTGGCCAACGGACATGGCATTTAATGCATAGAAAGACAACCTCCACAGGAACCACCTCGCAACAGGCCAATTTTCCTCACGCCTGAGTATATCCCACCACAACGATCTGATGCACCAACGATTAAACTCCATAAGAATACACAGTATGGAATTCCTTTTCCACCGATCTCAAGCCATGTGCGCATCCAAGAAAACATGCTTGGAAATATTTCAGAATGTAAGTTTTTAGAGCACGATTTGTTGGAGGGGAAGAACCCACAAGAACCGAAGTATCCACGGTTTCATTCTGACTAGTACATGTGTCGAAGGATTGATGAGTGGATGAAGCAACCTTCCCTTCACGCACAAGAGTGGCTAGTGCCATCTGGGTTGTTAAACATTTTGCGCATCCCCCATTTTGACAGAAGTGATGAGCTCACTACAGTAGTGCATAATTTACTATCGAGCACGCACGAGGGCTACCTATGGTTAGACCGGAAGGTTGACATCAACATCGACCTCATCTACCGGATCACACATCTCAGTAAGCGAGGTGTTGATCCCGCAGTGGATATCGTTGGAAATAATAAGGACAAAGAACTCTCTAAGCAGATGAAGGAAGACTCCGGCTTGCAAAAGGGAATCCGTGGGTATGTCACAGCTAGGATCAAGGACCAAGCTATGCGCTTCACAGTTCAGTTGTTGGAAGGTAAAGTGTTGAGGAAGTGCAGACCAACCGAGGTGCCGGCCGGCCATTACAGTTTCTCTAGCCGCGAAGACCATATATGGAACTGTATACAATTGGTCAAGTTACTTGTTAAATGAGTTCTTGGACGATGTCCGCGAGACTCAGGAGAGTGGAAGCCCTTTCCACCACAGTTGGTTGATGGTGCTGATCGCCTTTATGGGCTAGAAAGAGCCACTTTACTAGCAGAGTGTCCTAGTTATTCTAGGATATTGTCGAGGGACGCAGTATGAAAACATGTGGGCAAATGCAAGACTAGAAAGGAATCGGGTGAACAATGAACAGATGTTCACCTACTACGAGTAGCTGTGCGATGTGGTTCACCTCACTCCACGCATTTCAAAGGACCTTTTTGACTACGTACATTAGGAGGCTCATATTAAAAGCTGGCCTTCATTTTATATACATTCAACCAAGGGATGAGAAGCAGAACCTAGAATGGTTCGAAGGTCTGTATCAACTAGATGCAATGAAGATTGAGTTGATCATGGATGAATGGCCACCAGATTCGATGGTTGATTCACCAGTAGTGATCAACACAATGTCAGAAGAGAGCGAAGCTGGAGATCCGCATAATGGAGAAGAAGAAACGACCAGCGCACAAGCTAGAGAGGTGGGCTAGGAAGAAACACATCAGGAGAAAAGAGGAAGGACCCTGATAGCATAGTGCTAGAGAAAGAACAAAGGAAGAAGCATAAAGCGAATAAACCAGTCATTGAAGCACAGTTGCACGCATATGATTATGAAATCATTGCGATGCGCATCAGCGAGCACTTGGAAGAGGTGCTTTCTCTGAAGGAAGCTACAAATAAAGAAATCCAAGCAAACCTCACTCAGAACATCACAGAGCTGAAGAGCCTGGTCACAAAGATAGTACAAGTCTTAACCTATCATCTGATGAGTCTCACCATTATTTTTCTTTTAGAGTTGATCTCAGGCCAAAATCTCTCATAATAATTAAGTCATAACCAGTCTCATAATAAAACCAAATAGTATTAAAATAAATATAAAATATATATATTATTTTAAAAATTATTTTATAGTTTTAAAATAATATTTATATTCATTTTTATTATGATTTGGTTATGGGTTTTGTCTTATTCCAAACTCCATGTAAGTCCCTTTTTAAAAAAACTCTTTGGTTATATGTTAAAAAGTTTGGAGATATAAAAAGACTTTTGTCCTAATCCAAAGGATATCATTCCACCTCAAGCTAGAGTCGTATTCAAACTAATTGTTGAGAGTCAAGCCATTATGCAGTGCTGGCATGAAGACCAGAGGTAACATCCAAGCAGATTTCTTCATGCACCACACGTTGGTCAATGGAATAAACACTTGTGCATATGAATAATCAAAATACATTAATTTTGATAAATGTGGGATACCCTCACTGCATGATGCTTTACCAACGATGCCAATGCCCAATACTGAGTGCGTTGAAGGGAGTTTCAAGTGCATAATGACATTAGAGCCTGTCGGATGGTAAGTTTGTCAAGATAGGTCTCAAAATATTTGATGGCAAATTTGAAGAAAGATGGATCTTACATATTATCATCTCCAGCACATTAAAGTGAAAATCATTACACGCCTGTCAAAATGCATATACAAGTTCATTTGAAAAACCGAGTGCTAAACTCCAGGTAACATGATCACTGAAGAAATTATATAGTATGTGTTTCAAATAGCAATTTGTCCTTTGAGGGCGTATCTCTGCACTTTAAATTGATTCATGGCAAACCAGGAGGGGATTGTTTAATAAAGTTCGGAGGTAGCATTCGCTCAAAAGAAACAGAGAAATCTCCAGACACCGTATATGTTTTCTTTTGCAGCTCATGTGAAATGCAATTAAAAGACTTCTTCCATATTTCAAATCGATAACAAATGGATCCATATTTTTAGCAACTTGATAAAAATATTCAAGTAGCATTGAGCACCCGAAGCCACATGTGGTAGATTTTGAGATATAAATTCCAAATTTCTAGGAGATTAAATCTCATTCAGATGTGAAGGGATTCCAAAAGATCTAGCTTGATTTTCTCAGAAGGAACAGGTGGCCAAGTAACAACCGAAAGTAATAAAACGGGTCACAAATCAAGCACAGAATCAATAACCATCTCCAATTGGCAAAAAGAAGAGATTGAATATGAATCGAATTTTTCCAGATTTGAAGGCTAAGTTTTGCATTCAAGGACACATTCAACACATCACATTGCAATTACATATTTTCAGGGTGATAGGAATGAGATAGAAGTCAAAACAAAACAGTTTCCAGAGTATTTTATTTAATAAGCATCAAAGTCGATTTCTTCAAGGATTAGCATTCAGTTCTAGAAGATCAGCACATGAAGAATTAATTCTAGGTGTCAGAGCATTTGCAGGGCGAATTAAATATCAGTAATTAAATCCAGATTTCCAGGCATCGAAACATTATTCCAAGGCATCAGTTACAGAATAGAATATTTGGCTGCCAAGATGTCAAGCCACTTCATCATTTCAAAATCCTTTGTAGCTAATTCGAGGCTTTTAGTTTGTTGACAGAATTTCATTCCAAAATGTTTTGTAATAGCTAAGATCTCATGTATTTTGCTTATAAAACAACAGCTAATTGAAGTGGTTTGGAGAGAGAGAGGAGAGGAGGTTCCATCCTGAGAGGCTGTGATGTATTGTAAGGATTGATTATCAGTCTGAGTTTCTTTCAGCCTGTTAGTGTATTTTGGAAATATATTGAGGATGAGAAATCTTTCATGAGCCAGTTTATGATTTCTTTTCTTGCAAACATTGTTTAGGCCTGTAGTAAATATTACGATGGACAGTGTCTCTGTCCTAGTTTCTTATTGCAGATGTCGATGTTTGTTATTCTTTTTACAGAATGTCTTTTTGTCTGAAGAATATTACTAGTTATGTGATCAACAGTTTGTGATTTCATAACTCATTGTTCGCTGGTTCATACATTGCGACTGTCTGTAGACACATGTTTTTATATCATCCTGGTTTACCATTTTCTTTCATATGCTTATAGGTCTATGTTTTAGGCTTATCATTCATCCACTCCTTCAATTTCTTTTTTTGCTATTAAAAATCCAGATTCATTCAATTCGAGGTGCCTAAACTTTGTGCTAAGTAGTCAGTACAAACTTTAGGACAAACATCTTTTGGCGACCATACTAGGGAGTGGAAGTGAAGACTATTTTCCCCAGAAATAACCACGGCGAATATATCCAGTCTGTGATGGTGAACGAGGGTTTGTGACATAGTGGCTGCAAATTGTTCACCTGGCAACTCCAAACTTCTGCGGATCCAGATTTCAAAGATTCACTGATGATTTCATTGGACTAATGAGGACTTGAGATGCTGCTTCTATTGTCTCAAGGTATGCATGTCTAGATTTTACATAACTTCCTGGTTTTCTGAATCTTCTTCCTGCAGATGAATATTTGTTAAGAAATGGTCCTAAATTCAATGGAGAAGATCTGAGTTTAACTGTGAAACATATATCTAATTTCTGTGAATTTAGGGAGCTACTTAGAGTTAAACATGAAGATGTTTTCATTAGACTATTCTATGATTCATTACAAGGAAAGTGTAAAAGTTGGGTTGAAGATTTGTCGGTTAGATCAATTAGATCAATAACAGATTTTTGGATTGTCTTTTTAAAGACATGGATGGAGAAGACAGATTTTAGGGCAGAATCTTTTTCCATTCAAAATTTCAGAGAATGGAATAATATGAACATCGATGAGGAAGTAGATGAGAATTTTTCTTTCCTTTTGTCTTCTTATTTAAAGTCAAGCTCATGTAACTCATAATCTAAAGTCATCTTTTTGCAAGAATTTGCCAAGTATATTGGGAAAGAGATTGAAGCTTTAGAGGTCAAAATACAGTCTAGCTTTAGAGGTCAAAATACAGTCTCAAGACTCACATTATCAAAGCCTGTCTTTTCAAAATCCATTTCAGCTGTCTTTTGATATCAAGACTAACAATAAAGACAATTTTGATGATCCAAAACTGAAATAGTGGTATGGCAGAAATTGCACACAGTGGTATGACTCAGTAGCCGACTATATGGAGGAGTTTTTCAAATCAAGTCATTCTTTTTGTTTAGCTCTAAATATGGGTTTCAGATTCGTGATGAGATGCCTGTAAATTCTTCAATCTTTATCTTACTGAAGCATATTTCAAGAATTCAATTGCTAAGTCGGTTCTTAACCTGGTTTCATTGGAAGCATGATTTCACTTTATCAAGTTGCAGATTTGGTTAGAGGTAGGGTAGTATAGGAAATAAGCTCACTTCCCGAGCATATGCTTTCTTTCAGTTTGCAGTGAGAAGTTTGCTTTCAGCACATATGGTTTGCAGTGAATAGTTTCAGTTTATAGTATACTCTAAGTTTGTTTGAAGAAGGAGGGTTTCAAAGTTTGGAACAGGTTAGAAAAGAGATTAAAAGACTCCAGCCCAATGGATACAAAGCACTGGTGTTTCTTATTTTCACTTGCAAAGCAGTGAATGGCAGGCATGACAAGGTGCAGGTGTCAGAGATGGTTTCAGAAGAAGGCACAGTGTCTAATTGTTCTTGGAGCCTCACACGGAGGACTCCATCCCCTGAAGAAGCCAATGTTAGTACCTGGATTAGTCCCACTAATTCTTACCTTAATTCATCGTCAAGCTTTGAATCTTAACCTATCATCTGATGAGTCTCGCCATTATTTTTCTTTTAGAGTTGATCTCAAGCCACAATCTCTCATAATAATTAAGTCATGCACAGTCTCATAATCAAACCAAATACTATAAAAATATATATATAATATATATATTATGTTAAAAATTATTTTATAGTTTTAAAATAATATTTATATTCGTTTTTAATATGATTTGGTTGTGGGTTTTGTCTTATTCCAAACTCCACGTAAGTCCCTTTTAAAAAACAATCTTTGGTTATATGTTAAAAAGTTTGGATATGTAAAAATATTTTTGTCCTAATCCAAAGGATATCATTCCACCTCAAGCTACAGTCGTATTCAAAATAATTGTTTAGAGTCAAGCCACTATGCAGTGCCAGCATGAAGAACAGAGGTAACATCCAAGGATCTTTCTTCATGCACCACACGTTGGTCAATGGAATAAACACTTGTGCACATGAATAATCAAAATACATTAATTCTGATAAATGTGGGATACCCTCACTGCATGATGCTTTACCAACGATTCCAATGCCCAGTATTGAGTGCGTTGAATGGAGTTTCAAGCGCATAATGACATTGGAGCCTATCGGATGGTAAGTTTTTCAAGAAAGATGGATCTTACATATTATCATCTCCAACACATTAAAGTGAAAATCATTACACGCCACTCAAAATGCATATACAAGTTCATTTGAAAAACCAAGTGCTAAACTCCAGGTAACATGATCACTGAAGAAATTATATAGTATGTGTTTCAAATAGCAATTTGTCTTTTGAGGGCGTATCTCTGCACTTTAAATTGATTCATGGCAATGGAGAGGGGATTGTTTAATAGAGTTTGGAGGTAGCATTCACTCAAAAGAAACAGAGAAATCTCTAGACACCATATATGTTTTCTTTTGCAGCTCATGTGAAATGCAATTAAAATACTTCTTCCATATTTCAAATCGATAACAAATGGATCCATATTTTTAGCAGCTTGATAAAAATATTCAAGTAGCATTGAGCACCCGAAGCCACATGTGGTAGATTTTGAGATATAAATTCCAAATTTCTAGGAGATTAAATCTCATTCAGATGTGAAGGGATTCCAGAAGATCAAGCTCGAGGTTCTCAGAAGGAACAGGTGGCCGAGTAACAACCGAAAGTAATAAAACAGGTCACAAATCAAGCAGAGAATCAATAACCATCTCCAATTGGCAAAAAGAAGAGATTGAATATGAATCGAATTTTTCCAGACTTGAAGGCTAAGTTTTGCATTCAAGGACACATTCAACACATCACATTGCAATTACATATTTTCAGGGTGATAGGGATGAGATGGAAGTCAAAACAAAACAGTTTCCAGAGTATTTTCTTTAATAAGCATCAAAGTCCATTTCTTCAAGCATTAGCATTCAGTTCTAGAAGATCAGCACATGAAGAATTAATTCCAAGTGTCAGAGCATTTGCAGGGAAAATTAAATATCAGTAATTAAATCCAGATTTCCAGGCATCGAAACATTATTCCAAGGCATCAGTTACAGAATAGAATATTTGGCTGCCAAGATGTCAAGCCACTTCATCATTTCAAAATCCTTTGTAGCTAATTCAAGGCTTTTAGTTTGTCGACAGAATTTCATTCCAAAATGTTTTGTAATAGCTAAGATCTCATGTATTTTGCTTATAAAACAACAGCTTATTGAAGTGGTTTGGAGAGAGAGAGGAGAGGAGGTTCCATCCTGAAAGGCTGCGATGTATTGTAAGGATTGATTATCAATCTGAGTTTCTTTCAGCTTGTTAGTATATTTTGGAAATATATTGAGGATGAGAAATCTTTCATGAGCCAGTTTATGATTTCTTTTCTTGCAAACATTGTTTAGGCCTGTAGTAAATCTTACGATGGACAGTGTCTCTGTCCTAGTTTCTTATTGCAGATGTCAATGTTTGTTATTCTTTTTACAGAATGTCTTTTTGTCTGAAGAATATTACTAGTTATGTGATCAACAGTTTGTGATTTCATAACTCATTGTTGGCTGGTTCATACATTTCTACTATCTGTAGACACATGCTTTTATATCATCCTGGTTTACCATTTTCTTTCATATGCTTATAGGTCTGTGTTTTAGGCTTATCATTCATCCACTCATTCAATTTCTTTTTTTGCTATTAAAAATCCAGATTCATTCAATTCGAGGTGCCTAAACTTTGTTCTAAGCAGTCAGTACAAACTTTAGGACAAACATCTTTTGGCGACCATACTAGGGAGTGGAAGTGAAGACTATTTTCCCCAGAAAGAACCACGACGAATATATCCAATCTGTGATGGTGAACAAGGGCTGGTGACATAGTGGCTGCAAATTGTTCACTTGGAAACTCCAAACTTCTGCAGATCCATATTTCAAATATTCACTGATGATTTCATTGGACTAATGAGGACATGAGATGCTGCTTCTATTGTCTCAAGGTATGCATGTCTAGATTTTACATAACTTCCTAGTTTTCCGAATCTTCTTCCTATAGATGAATATTTGTCGAGAAATGGTCCTAAATTCAATGGAGAAGATCTGAGTTTAATTGTGAAACATATATCTAATTTCCGTGAATTTATGGAGCTACTTAGAGTTAAACATGAAGATGTTTTCATTAGACTATTCTATGATTCATTACAAGGAAAGTGTAAAATTTGGGTTGAAGATTTGTCAGTTAGATCAATTAGATCAATAACAGATTTTTGGATTATCTTTTTAAAGACATGGATGGAGAAGACAAAGTTTAGGGCAGAATCTCTTTGCATTCAAAATTTCAGAGAATGAAATAATATGAACAGCGATGAGGAAGTAGATGAGAATTTTTCTTCCCTTTTGTCTTCTTATTTAAATTCAAGCTCATGTAACTCAGAATCTAAAGTCATATTTTTACAAGAATTTGCCAAGTATATTGAGAAAGAGATTGAAGCTTTAGAGGTCAAAATACAGTCTCAAGACTCACATTATCAAAGCCTGTCTTTTCAAAATCCATTTCAGCTGTCTTTTGATATCAAGACTGAGAATAAAGACAAGTTTGATGATCCAAAACTGAAACAGTGGTATGGCAGAAATTGCACACAGTTGTATGACCCGGTAGCCGACTATATGGAGGATTTTTTCAAATCAAGTCATTTTTTTTGTTTAGCTCTAAATATGGGTTTCAGTTTCGTGATGAGATGCCTGTAAATTCTTCAATCTTTATCTTACTGAAGCATATTTCAAGAATTCAATTGCTAAGTGTAACGTCCCCTTCCGTCGTCAAATGCAGGGAAGGAAACATTAACAACACACCGGGGCTTTTGGTAGACTTAGCCCCAATATTAAATTACCCATAAATTCATAACAATTAAAAACTTCTATATGCAGATTCATCTCAATATAAACACAGCGGAATAAACATACTAACAAGCACACAACCAGTAATGCCTAACATATATACATATATGTATATATCACAGCGGGGGATGATTCAGCATATAGAGACTCAATCTCATTACAATACCATGCATGGATTCCAAATTAAGATAATCAACTCATTTCATTAAACATGGACAACTTAACATATTGCAGAACAAAAAAATGCAAATAATTTATAATACACAGAACACTTATCTTGAGAAGTAGATGTCCAACGACTGGCTACGTGAGAGCAACGTTCCACCCAACCATAGATCTCTTTCCAGCCTATATTCTTTCAGCTGAGAGATCACCCCCGAGCTGGGCTGTGTATCCACTAAGGAGGAACTAGATGGCTCACTCACAGCCATGGTTTCGGTCATCAACTATGCTAAGCCAACACACCGTTGGGTTTATCAAGCATACAAATGACAAATGAGGAGGATGCTAAGCCAGTGAGCTCAACCACAAAGCTACAGGCATCTCAAATGATCCCAGCAGTCATGGCACCCACAATACCTACCGCACCCCAACACAAGGAAGGTCCCCTTCTCTGCTGCACAGTCCCTCAGGCGTCCCTTCCCTCTAGTTCTCTTCAGGGTGGGCATAGAAAGGTCCAGCTGCTAGTTCCTTGAGATTCTAGCCTTCACTGGGTTTATCAAGCAAACCAAACCTCTGCTCAGTCATTCACACTTGGATTTCTCACAGTTCTGTTATCCAATAACTCAATCCCGTCACTTCATTTCTGGGCTGTAAAAACTGGGATTTCCAATGGATTTCGGGGTAGCTAATGCTCCCAAATTCACCCCAAGGTTCATACCAATGGATCCCCCATTGGATTTCACTGTCCGATGCCAAATCTGGGCGTTCTTGGCTCTTCAAAACGCGGGTTCTTTCAAAGTCGCGATTTCTGGTTTTTCACTCTGCTGGCAAATCGTTTTTGGATGGAGAATGGTGCCGGTCAGTTTCCCAATGGAATGGGGATGAGGAAGAAGCAACATCCATGAGGTAGAGTGGCTTGTGGTACAAGAAAACAGAGCCCATACTCTGCCATACGAATTTCTGGGCTGCCCATGCTCCATTGAAGCCATGGACTGAAATCCTCAACCACTTCCTTACAACATAATTAAATGTCAGCCAGGAAAGTCAAATGGGTTCTCAAGGTGACATATGGCAGCCTATGGTTCAATCCCATAGCCCCCTCACCACTCCCTAGTGGATACACGTGGCCCCTTCTCATTCGTTGCCTCCATAGCCAGTCTTGGAACTTTATATTGCATGATGTTTATTTACATCCTATTACAATTTCCATGGCTTAAGAGCACATGGGTATCAAATATCAATGCTTGCCCTTTTAAATCAAATTCGGGCTTTCACTAGCGGGGCCTTGGCCTTGAGCTCCACGCTAGGAAAACATACATCACATGTACACATTATTTACATTAAATGATAATATATCCCAAGGGTCAAAATGGGGTATTACAATCCCCTCCCCCTTAGAATAACACCGTCCTCGGTGTTCCAAGACTTAGGCACACATATACAATTTACACATGTCCAAAACTTCAAAAACTTTGTAGATCTGCCCTGCATTCTGTTCTTTACTTTGAACTTTCAGGACCAAGTCCTTTGATATTCACGAACTGCTCCTGCTGATTCGGATCTTCCAGCTCATCCATAAGTCTGAAAACTTTATGGCTGCTACCCTCTTGAGGTTCATCTCGTTCTGCTGCTTTTGCATCTTGAGCATCTCTCCAATATTTTCTTGGGTCTTGGCAATTGTTTGAAGAAGACTTTCAGCCAATTCTAATAGCCTATGGTCTGCTGCCATGGTCATTGTGCACAGCTGGTTCTCACTTGGCTCACAAGCAACACTTGCTCATAACAACTGCAACCAATTGATTTAATTTCCACCTGTGAAATTCATCATTACAATTCTCATTAGGCCAAGCATAACCCAAACATAAAAAAAAATCAGTCAATGGTGTTTTTCCCCAGTTGACATGGATAGTCCATGCTTTACTCATGAGACTCCCACACTTTTCATGCTTGCCAACATACACATGAATTCCTTCATGTTCATCCATTCACAGGAAATTCATTAATTAGCATTCACAATTCACTTTCATCAAATAAACACACTCTACTTTTAGCCATACATGCATTCAACAATTTTCTGTGTTTATAAATGCATCAATAAAAAGGAAAGAGAGAGCAGTAAGAGTTTCTTCTCTTAGTCATGTTCCATTCTGGAACCCACACCACCACGGTGGTTTTCATGCTCCTAGTCTCTTTCACCTCAACGTGAATGCTTGACCTGCCCTTCTTGGTTATGACACGTAGTGTCTATGGTCTATTTCAGACCTTTCAACCATGGAGTTCCTCCATTTGCTTGGTCTAACTCATGGCTGCTAGGACTCACACAGTTCCACTAGCCCCATCTTTCATTACTGCTCATGCTGAGCTCTTTAGGACGGTTGCATGTCCACATGCATCCTTAAGATGCTTTCATAGTCATTGCTTCCAGCAATACCTACACTCAAACATTGAATTAATTCACATGTTTAGTTTATTTTCATAGGAAATCATAACCAAATCATATACACATGTATATTCATAAGCAAGAAATTACAAGATAACCAAATACTTATCTGCATTGGATGTCTTCACTTTATTCCATAGGGTCCTTCTTTGCTTTACAAGCCTTGGAATCGCCTATGGATTTGGGTGTTTGGCCAGCGCGCAGGCTGTCCCTCAACATCAAATAGTCTTGCATGTTTGGCCAGCGCGCAGGCTGCTCCACAACATCAAAAATATCGCATGTTTGGCCAGCACGCAGGCTGCTCCAAATCATCAATAATCTTGCATGTTTGGCCAGCACACAGGCTGCTCCAAATCATCAATAATCTTTGCATGTTTGGCCAGCACGCAGGCTGCTCCAAATCATAAATAATCTTTGCATGTTTGGCCAGCACGCAGGCTGCTCCAAATCATAAATAATCTTTGCATGTTTGGCCAGCACGCAGGCTGCTCCAAATCATAAATAATCTTGCATGTTTGGCCAGCACGCAGGCTCCTCCACAACATCAATAATCTTGCATGTTTGGCCAGCACGCAGGCTACTCCAAATCATCAATAATCTTGCCCAACCAGCATCTCTCTGGATCTACCAAGCAACTTTTAGTTCTTTCAGGGTCCTTGCTTCCTGCATTGACCAAGGTTTCCAACAAAGAAACAATAATGCATCAGCTCACTGTTACAAGCTTTATGCTTGAAACCTTCATTATTTCAAATAAGAAATGAATGAAATTGAATACCTATCTGTATTGTGCATTTCCTCTCTGGTCCACAGGGTCCTGCTTTTACTTTGTAAGCCTTGGGATCCTCCTGCGGACTAGGATGTTTGGCCAGCACGCAGGCTACTCCAAATCATCAAATAATTAACACATTACCAGTACACCTTCACGCCGACTGGAAGGAAACTTCACTACGACCATTTCTAGGTCAAGGCTCTACTATGGAGCCATAGGCACATGATAGCCCTTTCATCAATACTTCACAACCCTTCATCAAAATCCCCACAACCTCCACAACCTCCACAACATCCTTTTATTTATATTAACCCTTCCACCACAACCCCTCACAACATCCTTTTATTTTGATTCTTTAGTGTGTAACATCAATTATAATCTGTTTAGGCTGAAAACACAAGATGGATAGTAAGCTCATTAGTATCGCTGCTCTAGAATTGTAAACACATTTCATAACATTCACTATCCAACCTTGAAACACCAGGAATGCGTCCATTCCCTTAAGGCGTAGTCAATATTGGCATCCCTAACACAACTCAACACCAGAAAGGCGTGCACTCCTTACTGATGTGAACTATGAAGGTCCTAATCATACTTCAAGCAGTCTGCCATAATGGAAATAAAATCAAAACATGCTCTGCATATTATCTCTAATAAATATACATGCATGTATGTATATATATATATATATATATATCATTCAGGGTTTATGGAACACTTATCCATTTTGCAGATGCTATTTCTCTTCTTTAATGAGGAATGGAGGCTCCTTCTCTGAGTTGACAGTCCCTCGGTTTGCCATCCCAATTCCTTTTGATGTTACATGCCTCTCACATGTCTTACTGACATAATCTTCACCATCTGACTCATATTGTTTACCAATCATGTAGTGCAGATGAGACATTAATAATGTCTTATGGCGTTTCACCTGAAACCCACTTTCAAATCATGGAGTCCCTTCCCATGAAGTTTGGCTTCTGCAGGACCTCTCTCTCTCGGTCTTACTGCAATGTGTCTCCCTGGCACACTTATTAAACAGCCAAACAGTCAGCAACATTTAACAATACCATTCAAATCTGATTGTTTCATAACCAATCCATGGCACTAATAATTAAATTCAGTATGAATTTGCAACTCTGTCTACTACAGAAATTGGTTTTCTTATCCATGAGGCTATCCTCATATTGTTTGGCTCCTGTAAGTGACACCACTCTGCCCGTTATGGTCTTATGCCCGCTGCCATACATGAGCATCCACTTACAGCATGTCCTCCTAACACATTTTCATGTAAGCCAAACAGTCATTAGCAATTATTAGCAAAATTTCAAATCTGAAACACTTACAAATCTGATATTTACAACTGTTCTTACTAACAGAACTTAGAGCTCTCAACCATGAGATTCCTTCTCATAAGTTCTAGATCAAATTTCACAGTCATATCATTCATACAACTCTGTCCTTCCACAGAGCATTCTAGAAGCCCATCGATCATGATTGGGCTCTTCATGCACTTACTATTCTGCATTCATAACAGCCCATGAAATGATCCTAGAATTATCATCAATTCATCATTTCATTCATTATTTATTTTGCAATAACATATGCATCAGTCCTATGCATTCATACAATGCATCACAAGATTTATAAAATCTCTTAATGCACATCTACTCAATGCTACCTTGCATTGTTTCATGAGTACTAGGCATTCAAGCATATTATGATCGAAACATGACTATCTCATATAACTTGCATTACCATAATCAAGACCACTAGTCCTCACTTGCTTGGGTTATTAAGCACATAACCAACATACACATGGCATGATATAAATTCATATGAATGCATTGAGATTTCTAAACAGTCATAGGGTGTAAGGATCATTTCCTTCACTTACCCACACCTCATCAAGCTTGGCAGGTTAACAGTCCCAATCGGTATTCAATATCACATGCAAACTAACTCATCATAGCTCAAACATAGTTGAAGAGATCTTACCAAATCCTCTTTCAACATTCATGCAATTTGGCACCAATAATCATTACCTGCATGGTTACCATTAACATCATCTGATGTTACTTGATCAGCTGGCCTCTTACCAAGGCTGCTCAGTCCTTTTGCCAACTTTATGATCATAGATTTGTTGCACCATCCTTTCTGCATAAGGTTGTTGACTTCATGCAACAACATCCTCAGCACATTTAGCCATGCTCTTTGTTATCTTTGGTCCTGCAACCAATACCAACATCAATAATGATTATCAACCACAATATTCTCCATTAGTGGTTCATTGCATATGCAGACTTCATTATTCTACCAATATGCAATATCCAATTTATGTACAAGCATTTCCATATGCACTATGCAATGTTTGTTAAGATGCCATCTAGTGCATATACATCTATGTAATCCCTTACATTTTTAACATTTTTATGCCATAATTTTATGCACATAAAGCTTATAAAACATAAATACAGTTAGCAAGACAGGGGTTAAGGAATTCTCCCTTTCCAATCCCTCATCCTTGCATGAACTTCCACTTTCACATCGTAGCTGGTTCAATTTCATGGCATGCTACTTCCGGGCATGCAATTCTAGAAATTGCCCATATTGACAACAAAATTTGTTTGTCAACACAGCCGCTGACACTCTTCTGCACTAAATATCGATGATATATGTAGACCTCATTCAAACTCTGGTCATGCATCATTGTTCCCTACTAGACAAGCTTTCCAATGCCTGTCCCCGTGCTCCATTCCGACATCGGGTGTGGAAACAGCATTGTTTAAAAAATGACAACTCTTACCAATAATTCTGCACATTTTACACAGTTGCATTTTGGTCCAGAATGCCAACTTCAGCCACCTGTGGAAGAAAATCTATGAAGAATCGCAAAAACTTTTATATCGGGCAAAGTTAGTCCATATAACAAGGAACACTCGGCACTTCGCGGATCTCAATTTCGATGCACCATTCATCTTTTATAAAATTCTGGGTTTAACTACTTCTTACTTTTCACATTTTTAACTCCCTTTGCATCCTGTGCTCCACTTGTGCGCCACCTGCGCACAACCTGCGCGCAATCCACGCACTATCCGCGCGCAACCTGCACGCCATTTGCGCGCAATCCGCGCGCAACCTGTACGCCATCTGCGCGCAATCCGCGCGCATTCTGTGCGCGACCTGCACGCAATCCGCGCGCAATCTGTGCGCGATCCGCGCGCAATCCACGCACCATCTGTGCGCGATCCGCGCGCAACCCGCACGCAATCCGCGCGCAACCTGTACGCCATCAGCGCGCAATCCGCGCGCAATTTGTGCGCGACCCGCACGCAATCCATGCGCGATCCGCGCGCAATCCGTGCGCAGTCCACGCGCAACCCGCACGCAATCTGCGCGCAATCCGCGCACAATCTGTGCGCCATCTGCGCGCAATCTGCGTGCTTGCGGGGGTCATATCTCCCTCGTCCCTTAACCAAATTGGACGAATTTGGTACCGTTGGAAAGCTCTTGGAGAGGTCTATGCAATGGTGTGATCCTCTGCTACATCTGAGAAATTTGACCCTGTCATTTTTCCCAATCAAAATGCCGCCCCCAACTTCCCAATTTTACATCAAAACCATTCTCTCTCTTGCCTGCAACTGCAACTTTTCACAACAGTTAGAAAATTTTCTGGAATGTGCCCTTTCATCCCCTTACAGAGGTGAACTACTACAGATCAGACTTGCATAAAAAATTGCATAAAAACAGTAAGAGAATGACAAGAACTTGCATCTCTAATAAGGGATTTTCTTTTCATTTCACATTCAACAATCCAACCAATGGATTCACAATTAATCTCCAAGCAGCCAACAAGCATGGGTAAGGAGACTCATGAGCATAAGGGCATAATTTGCAGGCTTTCCTCACTTCTGAAAACCATCAATTGGCCACACAATGTGGATTCATTGTAATTAACAATCATCATTAAGACATGGGGCTGTAACAACTGATTATTCATGCTTTTAAACAAACATAACTCATTTCCAGCCATGCTCAACATTCAAGTTCATGCATTCAAAGCATCATGGACATTCAAGGAACATGGATTCATCATTAATCAAGGTCTCAAGCACACGATGCACCATCTCCTATGCACAGCAATTAACAACAACAACAACAAAACAATATAAGATGGCAGAGGTTGCCCCTCCTTTCTCTCCTCCATGGAGGCAAACAGACAAATACAAACTGAATGCTACAGCATTGGGGACAAATTAGAGCAAGCATTCATCCTAAAAATGAATTTTCTCGCTCCTTCCTCTATTTCATAGAATGCAATCAATGCAAGCAGCTTGCAAAAATCCCCAAACAGTCATGGAAATGATTTCCCATTCCAACAAATAGAAGCCATGCAATCTTGAGGTTTCTTTAATGCATTTTAGTTCCAAATACAAAATGCATGTACACACAATGATTTATATCTCTGTGAAGGGCCCAACAGCCGTAGTGTTGAACCTAGAGCTCTGATACCACTCTGTAACGTCCCCTTCCGTCGTCAAATGCAGGGAAGGAAACATTAACAACACACCGGGGCTTTTGGTAGACTTAGCCCCAATATTAAATTACCCATAAATTCATAACAATTAAAAACTTCTATATGCAGATTCATCTCAATATAAACACAGCGGAATAAACATACTAACAAGCACACAACCAGTAATGCCTAACATATATACATATATGTATATATCACAGCGGGGGATGATTCAGCATATAGAGACTCAATCTCATTACAATACCATGCATGGATTCCAAATTAAGATAATCAACTCATTTCATTAAACATGGACAACTTAACATATTGCAGAACAAAAAAATGCAAATAATTTATAATACACAGAACACTTATCTTGAGAAATAGATGTCCAACGACTGGCTACGTGAGAGCAACGTTCCACCCAACCATAGATCTCTTTCCAGCCTATATTCTTTCAGCTGAGAGATCACCCCCGAGCTGGGCTGTGTATCCACTAAGGAGGAACTAGATGGCTCACTCACAGCCATGGTTTCGGTCATCAACTATGCTAAGCCAACACACCGTTGGGTTTATCAAGCATACAAATGACAAATGAGGAGGATGCTAAGCCAGTGAGCTCAACCACAAAGCTACAGGCATCTCAAATGATCCCAGCAGTCATGGCACCCACAATACCTACCGCACCCCAACACAAGGAAGGTCCCCTTCTCTGCTGCACAGTCCCTCAGGCGTCCCTTCCCTCTAGTTCTCTTCAGGGTGGGCATAGAAAGGTCCAGCTGCTAGTTCCTTGAGATTCTAGCCTTCACTGGGTTTATCAAGCAAACCAAACCTCTGCTCAGTCATTCACACTTGGATTTCTCACAGTTCTGTTATCCAATAACTCAATCCCGTCACTTCATTTCTGGGCTGTAAAAACTGGGATTTTCAATGGATTTCGGGGTAGCTAATGCTCCCAAATTCACCCCAAGGTTCATACCAATGGATCCCCCATTGGATTTCACTGTCCGATGCCAAATCTGGGCGTTCTTGGCTCTTCAAAACGCGGGTTCTTTCAAAGTCGCGATTTCTGGTTTTTCACTCTGCTGGCAAATCGTTTTTGGATGGAGAATGGTGCCGGTCAGTTTCCCAATGGAATGGGGATGAGGAAGAAGCAACATCCATGAGGTAGAGTGGCTTGTGGTACAAGAAAACAGAGCCCATACTCTGCCATACGAATTTCTGGGCTGCCCATGCTCCATTGAAGCCATGGACTGAAATCCTCAACCACTTCCTTACAACATAATTAAATGTCAGCCAGGAAAGTCAAATGGGTTCTCAAGGTGACATATGGCAACCTATGGTTCAATCCCATAGCCCCCTCACCACTCCCTAGTGGATACACGTGGCCCCTTCTCATTCGTTGCCTCCATAGCCAGTCTTGGAACTTTATATTGCATGATGTTTATTTACATCCTATTACAATTTCCATGGCTTAAGAGCACATGGGTATCAAATATCAATGCTTGCCCTTTTAAATCAAATTCGGGCTTTCACTAGCGGGGCCTTGGCCTTGAGCTCCACGCTAGGAAAACATACATCACATGTACACATTATTTACATTAAATGATAATATATCCCAAGGGTCAAAATGGGGTATTACACTAAGTCGGTTCTTAACCTGGTTTCATTGGAAGCATGATTTCACTTTACCAAGTTGCAGATTTGGTTAGAGATAGGGTAGCATAGGAAATAAGCTCACTTCCCGAGCATATGCTTTCTTTCAGTTTGCAGACATAAGTTTGCTTTCAGTACATATGGTTTGCAGTGAATAGTTTCAGTTTATAGTATACTCTAAGTTTGTTTGAAGAAGTAGGGTTTCAAAGTTTGGAACAGGTTAGAAAAGAGATTAAAAGACTCCAGCCCAATGGATACAAGGCACTGGTGTTTCTTATTCTCACTTGCAAAGCAGTGAATGGCAGGCATGACAGGGTGCAGGTGTCAGATATGGTTTCAGGAGAAGGCACAGGGTCTACTTGTTCTTGGAGCCTCACACGGAGGACTCCATCCCCAGAAGAAGCCAATGTTAGTACCTGGATTAGTCCCACTAATTCTTACCTTAAGTCATCGTCAAGCTTTGAGTCTTAACCTATCATCTGATGAGTCTCGCCACTATTTTTCTTTTAGTGTTGATCTCAGGCCACAATCTCTCATAATAATTAAGTCATACCCACTCTCACAATCAAACCAAATACTATAAAAATATATATTATTTTATAGTTTTAAAATAATATTTATATTTGTTTTTATTATGATTTGGTTATGCGTTTTTTCTTATTCCAAACTCCACGTAAGTCCCTTTTAAAAAAAAATCTTTAGTTATATGTTAAAAAGTTTTGATATGTAAAAATATTTTTGTCCTAATCCAAATGATATCATTCCACCTCAAGCTAGAGTCGTATTCAAACTAATTGTTGAGAGTCAAGCCATTATGCAGTGCTGCCATGAAGAACAGAGGTAACATCCAAGGAGCTTTCTTCATGCACCACACGTTGGTCAATGGAATAAACACTTGTGCACATGAATAATCAAAATACATTAATTTTGATAAATGTGGGATACCCTCACTGCATGATGCTTTACCAACGATGCCAATGCCCAGTACTGAGTGCGTTGAAGGGATTTTCAAGCGCATAATGCCATTGGAGCCTGTCGGATGGTAAGTTTGTCAAGATAGGTCTCAAAATGTTTGATGGCAAATTTGAAGAAAGATGGATCTTACATATTATCATATCCAGCACATTAATGTGAAAATCATCACACGCCTCTCAAAATGCATAGACAAGTTCATTTGAAAAACGAAATGCTAAACTCCAAGTAACATGATCGCTGAAGAAATTATATAGTATGTGTTTCAAATAGCAATTTGTCCTTTGAGAGCGTATCTCTGCACTTTAAATTAATTCATGGCAAACCAGGAGGGGATTGTTTAATAGAGTTTGGAGGTAGCATTCGCTCAAAAGAAACAGAGAAATCTCCAAACACAGTATATGTTTTCTTTTGCAGCTCATGTGAAATGCAATTAAAATGCTTCTTCCATATTTCAAATCGATAACAAATGGATCCATATTTTTAGCAGCTTGATAAAAATATTCAAGTAGCATTGAGCATCCGAAGCCACATGCGGTAGATTTTGAGATGTAAATTCCAAATTTCAAGGAGATTAAATCTCATTCAGATGTGAAGGGATTCCAGAAGATCAAGCTCGAGGTTATCAGAAGGAACAGGTGGCAAAGTAACAACCGGAAGTAATAAAACAGGTCACAAATCAAGCAAAGAATCAATAACCATCTCCAATTGGCAAAAAGAAGAGATTGAATATGAATCAAATTTTTCCATATTTGAAGGCTAAGTTTTGCATTCGAGGACACATTCAACACATCACATTGCAATTACATATTTTCAGGGTGATAGGGATGAGATGGAAGTCAAAACAAAACAGTTGCTAGAGTATTTTATTTAATAAGCATCAAAGTCCATTTCTTCAAGCATTAACATTCAGTTCTAGAAGAACAGCACATGAAGAATTAATTCCAGGTGTCAGAGCATTTGCAGGGCAAATTAAATATCAGTAATTAACTCCAGATTTCCAGGCATCGAAACATTATTCCAAGGCATCAGTTACAGAATAGAATATTTGGCTACCAAGATGTCAAGCCACTTCATCATTTCAAAATCCTTTGCATCTAATTCGAGGCTTTTAGTTTGTTGACAGAATTTCATTCCAAAATGTTTTGTAATAGCTAAGATATCATGTATTTTTCTTATAAAACAACAGCTAATTTAAGTGGTTTGGAGAGAGAGAGGAGAGGAGGTTCCAGCCTGAGAGGCTGTGATGTATTGTAAGGATTGATTATCAGTCTGAGTTTCTTTCAGCCTGTTAGTGTATTTTGGAAATATATTGAGGAATTGAAATCTTTCATGAGCCAGTTTATGATTTCTTTTCTTGCAAACATTGTTTAGGCCTGTAATAAATCTTACGATGGACAGTGTCTCTGTCCTAGTTTCTTATTGCAGATGTCGATGTTTGTTATTCTTTTTACAGAATGTCTGAAGAATATTACTAGTTATGTGATCAACAGTTTGTGATTTCATAATTCATTGTTCGTTGGTTCATACATTGCTACTGTCTGTAGACACATGTTTTTATATCATCCTGGTTTACCATTTTTTTTCATATGCTTATAGGTCTGTGTTTTAGGCTTATCATTCATCCACTCCTTCAATTTCCTCTTTTTCTATTAAAAATCCAGATTCATTCAATTCGAGGTGCCTAAACTTTGTGCTAAGCAGTCAGTACAAACTTTAGGACAAACAAGCGCAATTTTGGTAAAGTGAAGTTCAAGGAAAAGCGCAGTTTTGGTAAAGTGAAGTTCAATGAAAAGCGCAGTTTTGTTGAAGCGTAGCTCAAGCGCAGCAGTTTTAAGGAAGAATTACATGTCAGGCGAGGCTTGACATTGCCCTATTTTGGGAGAAAGTACATGTCCGGTGAGGTCGAACATTGTCCTATTTTGGGGAGAGGCAACTCCACGATTCCTGGGAGCAAGGTATGGAGTGACGTGAAGATGGCGGATAGGGGCTTGCTTCCTTAGTAAAGGCTGAAGTACAAAGAACTATCGGGGTAGTTGAAGCAGTTAAGGAAGAAGCGACGGTCGTACAAGCTACAGGAACAACGTTGATGAGATGAGAGTTGCAAAGGATGCACCAGGGTACATTCAGCACCGCACAATTAGAGTAAGCAGTTGTCAGAAGAGCGTCAGAGTTAGAGATCAAGCGACACCAAGGATAGTCGAGGACAAGCAAAATAGCTGCGAAGTAAAGGAAAAGCACGGTCGACAGGAGAGCCGTGACATTTTTGGTTTAAGGGTATTATGGGGTTTTTGGGCCCATAACTATTGTAAAGATGTGACCCTCGGGCACGGTATATAGAAGGGGCAATTTTGTAAAGGGAAGGGTTAGAGATGTTGGGATTTTTGTTGAAATTTGTTAGATTATTGTAGAAGGGTTCCTTCGTTCATAAAAGATAGACGAGGCTCTGCAGCTGTGTTCATAGAGACCCATTGTAGAGAGAAGAGTTTGCAGTTGTGTGCGTAGACTGGAACTGCTAACCCTTCCCATTAATATAAAGAACAGCTCGCGTGGACGTAGCTCCCATTGGGGGGGTGAACCACCTAAATACTCGTGTTGTGTGATTGCTTCTACGTAATAGTGTATGTTTATGTATGTTCATGCTTTTATATGTATTTTCATGTCTATGATTGATGAGAATAATATGTTAATTGTTGAACACATATAACCAAGTATGCAAGTGATTTTGTATATGATGAATGTGTAGTTGCATACGTAGCACTAAGTCAGTGAAGTATGTAGAGTGTGCAACTACCAATACACGCAGTCCCATAGTTGCGTTGTGTATTGCAGCTTGTAGTTCCCTATTGCGTCGTTCCAGAGTGCGTTGTAGTACTAGAGGTGGATGCGAAGTAGGTGTGACTTCGCTTGGAAGATCGATTTCCTAACCGCGCATCACCTGGTTGCAGAAACATACTTCTATAGCCTCCCCATAACTTCGCCTCTGATGAGACCTCAGTCCATTCGTAGGATGTTTCCGAAAAGGTCGGTGAAGAGGGGATTTTGTTGGGTCTCTAAACTACGCAGAACTTGGGTCAGTCTAAAGAACAAGGAAGCATCCCAACAATTGCTCACCAATCTCTTTCAACATACAAATCACTACCACAAAGCTCCCATTGAACCCAAGTTTATCACATGCCCAATATAAATTTGCTTTATAGAGAAAATGAGTCGAACCTTTAGCAACAAGGCGTCCCCCTAAAGCCAATAATTGAGCTATGATTCCAAATGTAAGGGTTTAAACATGTGAAGTGAAACAATGAATACAGATTCTAAAGGAAAACAAAAATTAAGCAATGTAGGACCCATGTCCTAGTTTTACTAAGTTTATAAATAAATCTATTTCTAACATTGTTTACATAGTGTTTCATGCTTTTGTTTTTGTTTTCTAGTTTGGTTTAAGTTCATGCCTGTAAAAAAAATAACATTTACATTTACATGGTTGAATAAATATATGTAATATTCTTTTGTTACTAACATTCAATATTTTGTAGGTTCAACAGCATATGTATATATTTATACCTACTAATTCACAAGAATTTCATTTTCAATAATAACTTGAAATAGTAAAATTAACATAGTTATAAATGGATCATTATACATGTAGGAGAAATGCCTTTAAATAGCTAGCTGGTCCCTTTGCTGCTCCTTTTTCCCTGTTGTATGCCTTGCAACCAAAGCTTTCCAAACCCTGGAAACTTAACCGACTAGACAATTTGGTATGCCACCCTTCCAACTCGCAAGGTCTTTCCAACCACCCAGCTCCAAAAGTTCCCCTTTGGACCCTTGAGCCTAAACCGGGTACAAGCCAACCAATTTTATCCCTTCAAAAATTCTCCAACAAGAACCCCTTCTTCCTCCTCTCTATAATTTTCTATCTTTGGTAAAAATCCCCAAACATGCCAAGATCCCCTTCTTCCCTTTCTCTTCTCAACTTTATTCCCCTCCTTTTCTGACTCTTCCCCTGCCATTAATACCCTTATCTCCATCACAAATGTTCCCCAAATCCCAAGTCCTCCTCGAGCCCTTAACATTTGACTCAAAACATTAACTTCCATTATGTAATTAAATTATTTATTTATTTACCATTTGAATTATTAATTATTATCCTTTAAATTCTTAGGCTATTTGCATATGTAAAAGTCAACCTAATTTATTTACGTGGTTTCACCGCCCTGTCACTATATCAAATCGGTTAGAATCTCTTATTAATGTATAATAATTTCCAAACTCCAAGATAATAATAATAATAAAGTATTCCCGACTAATCGGTCACATTATTACTTGATTAATACTTATTTTGTGACATGATTATACATATATATATATATATTTATATTTACATATTCACCTAATAAAATATTTAACCGTGAGCATTATAATTCGATTAATTCATAGTTAGTAATTATTTATTACTAACTAATGTTCTACAAAGTACTAATTGTTATTTAATTTCCTAGTACTACACTCCTTAACCATACTTTTGAACTATAATTAAGATTTAATTAATATGTAGTAATCAAGTTAATCGTCACCTCATAATACTAATTAACATTATTAACATGCAATCAATATTAACCGATCAATTTAATACTAACCTAATTGACATTATAATTACCATTTAACATTTTAACCCTTAGTCTTGATTAATTAAACTCATTAATATTCAATTAAGCATTACTAACCAATTGTATTAATTACTACCTAAGTTAACCATAGCTTGTTTATTAATCAACAATCATTAATCATTAATCGACAATAATTAACATTAATCAACATTATTAACATTAATCGACAATAATTAACATTAATCAGCATTATTAACATCAATCGACAATAATTAACATTAATCAACATTATTGTTCAGTATTATTTCACGCAATTTATACATATGTAGGCAAGTTATGTAAGCGTAGCTACTGATTACATACCTCGTGTAAGTACACTAACAGTACTGAATCACACACATCAATCACAATCACAAAATTTATTGTTTACTGACACAGGTTTAAACATAGTTTGCAAGGTACAATATTTTACCTAACTGCATCTTATTAAGTTATGAACAATTCATACATTATTGAGTTACGACACATAATCAATCAAAGGTTTTCAACATACATAGTTAGATCAATTTTTCTTCATGATTTCAAGCTACACCTATCTACCTGTATCATCTACCTAAATCAAAACTAACTTCCACATTCTATCCTTTCCTCTGTTGGACTACCCTGAACTGTCAAGCCATGACCAGCTCCAGTTACAACTCGTAAGTGAAAGTGTCAACTACATTGACCAAGATTCCCCAGCAGGAAACCACCAGCCATCATCACACACCTTGGGGAGCGCGTCATAGCACGACCCACCCATGAATCTGGGTTTCGGGGATAAATGGTGGGTAAATCCTTCATCCCCCCCAATGGAACTATGGACTATGTCTAGTACACCGACATAATAACTGCATTGCAACTTGTACTCAGTTTGTCATCGTATAACCAATCTGGGCGGTTGAGTTTCCTAAAATACTACCCCACCCATACATCATAATAAACAACATAATAACCACGCGAAAATAACTAATGCATCACTTGCATACCATTTATCTTTCGGAGTCCATGTCCTCGAGGCTCTCCTACCTTGTAGGATCTAGGTATAACTTAGCCATTTTAACCTGTAAGTCAGTCCTCGACATACAATCTAGAATATCATGCACAAATCCTCGACATGTACATATACATTTCATCATAACATAACAATAATCAATTCATTATATTCACCATGCACCTGGTATAACATGCATTCATTCAAAATATAACTTTAATGGTATCCACGTACCCATCATTCATTAACTTGCATATCTGAGACATAGCTAACACATGATACATATCTAAACATGACTACATATCATAATACTAACATCACACACACACACATATATATATCGAAAAAATAATAGAACCATATGACCACAGTGTCATCAAACTGACGAAGTCTCACAATCAAGCAAATAGAACCTATAATAATAGTTCAGGTAGTAATGTCAAAACGAGGCGTTACATACACCCACCCTTCAGGAAACTTTGTCCCGAATTTACAGTCAAAATAGTGTGGAATAGTCACGACGCATAGTCTTTGCATCCTCCCAAGTGGTAGAACCTGGGCTATATCGGTCCCACTAGACCTTAAACTAGTCCACCAAATGGTGTCTGTGCTGTCGAACCCTGTGGTCCAATATACATAACGGTTTGACCCTGATGGTCCTCTAGTCTGAAACCTACAGTTCCTTCCAATTTATTTTATTACACAACTACATTTGGACTTAAAAACCGATGGGAAAATCCGATGGCGCGTGGATCTCTCTATTTTTACCTATCAAAAATCACAAGTTTGTAATTTTTTTTTTAAAATGGTCCCGACCGTCGGTTTTGCGACGGTGCGTTTAACACCCGTCGGTTTTGCGACAGTGAGTTAAGGGGGCATTGATTTGTCGACGGTAGTGGAAAATTTGACCGTTGGTCAACCCTTTAAATTTGGTCAACTTTTTTTTTATATTAATGTCTTATTCCATGATTTGAGGCATCGTCGAATATCCGATGTCTAAGTGATATAAATAGAGAAGTAGGCCAATTACATAAACTCATTTGTGATTCCTCTTCTCTTAGGCCATGCGCATAAGGTAAAGAGAAGTATGCCAACCGAAATCTGTCTAGGGATTATTTTATGCTACTTGGGTTTGCTCGTACTTTGTTCTTAGGGTTTGAGTAATAAAATGCCACGTAACAATAATGTTACAAGTCATCAAGATCAAGAACAAAATCGACAATTGCTTGCTAGGTTGTGGGATGGAGTGCAAAGAAGGGGTGATGGAAAATGTTATTGTCCTTGCAGTCGATGTAAGGGCTTCAATCCGAGAAGGTTACTGATCTCAACAGCTAAAAGACATTGTAGGGAACATGTACATGTTGAGGGGGGGCATGAATATCATCCATTGGTAAGTCCTAATTCATTATATATGAGGTCTTTATATTGAGAGTTTTTGTAATTGTATATTGTATCATTTTTATTTTCGTTACTTAATCGACATGACTAATGTTCTTTTTTTGATTTTTTAATTGTAATTATAAAGGAAGGGCCTCCTAGGGCAGTTCCGAACATGGAGAACGTGGTAATTGTGAAACAACTAGCGCCAGAGGAACAATATGCAGGTCCTGCGAATATTGATGATCAAGTTAATGATGATATGGAATTAGACAATGATCATGATCATGATAACATAATTGAGGATGATGGTGCAAATACATTAATCAATGATGCATTTAATGTTAGAATGGACGATGATCAACATCATGAAAATCATGACGACTTTGATGATCTTCATGATTTACCTATACTTGAGAAGGCATGCGATCCCCTTTTTGAAGGCTCCCACATAACTCTTCTCTTTACTGTGTTGTTGATAATGAACTTGAAGGTTATGAATGGTTTTTCAAACACATCCATCACACAGATGTTAAGGTATGTGATTATATGTTTCATCGATCGCATATATATGATTACGATAAATTATATATATTTATGTTTCTATAGTATTTGTATTCTTATAAGTTCATAAAAAAAAGTAATAAGGATGAAATTTTTGTCGTTAATTATATATTCTTGAAATATTTATACTAACCATTATTTTTTTAATTTGTTGTAACAGGTTGATAGGTGAATATTTGTTACCACCATCAAATATTTTACCTTGCACATACCGAGATTTAGCTGCCATCATGAAATATATTGGAATGGAGTATCAAGCAATTGATGCATGTCCTAATGATCATATTTTATATTATAATCAGTATGAATTTGCAACAGAATGCCCTATATGTCATAGCAGTAGATACTGAACAAATCAAGTAACCAAAAAGGTGTCTCGTAAGGTTCTTCGTTATATTCCTATTATTCCACGCTTGCAACGACTGTTTAGGTGCAAAAACATAGCACAATTTATGGATTACCACGCACGGAATAGAACTGGAGATGATATTCTTCGAATGCCTGCAGATGGTTCTGCATTGACAGACATGGAGGAAAAAAGGTCACACTTTAAAGAAGAACCTCGTAATGCTAGAATTTCTTTGGCAGCGGATGGTGTCAATCCATTTGCAGAGATGAGATCTACTTACTCGGTCTGGCCTGTTTTTGTTATCAACAATAACATTCCTCCATGGATGTCAATAAAGAGGGAGCATATAATGTTGGCAATGATTGTTCCAGGTATAATTTGTACTTTAGAACAATAATTTTTTAATGCATTAGTATTTAATTTGTGATATTTGTTGCATATTTACTTATATGTATTGTATTTGACGTTGTTTTCTTTTAGGTAAGTACCAAGTTAAAGATATGAATGTATATATCGAGCCTCTTGTTGATGAACTACTTAAGCTATGGAATGGCGTCACTATGTATGATGTCTCTAGACCAATAGGGCAAAGGGGATTTCAACTCCATGCAATGCTTGCCTGGACAATTCACGATGCTCCAGGGCTAACACATTTTTGTGATATGTAATTGTAACGTGCACTAGTAAGATAGTTTTTAATTTTATTTAGTGATATACTAATCAGTTATACGTATGTTTTTTAAATAATTAGCATGATATTATATAAAATATATTTTCCTTAGCATAATTTATCCATGTAGGTCTTCAAACAAAGGAAAAATTTGCATGTCCAGTTTGTGGTCCCAAGATGAAATCTCATCGTTCAAAGAGTTTGTCAAAGGAAGTGTTTGATGAGTATAGGCACTTCCTCTCTAAGAATCATAGGTATCGAACTACCGAAAAATATCTTTTCAATGGGAAAGAGGAGACCGCATTAAAACCATAGAGAATGACACCTCACATATGGAAGTTGCAATATAATAGAAATCGTCAAGGTACAAATCAATTTGTCTATCTTATATATTCATATTGATCATCTCTGATATGTTTTTAATGTTTTGTTTTGGATTGTATTAATTTTATTTATTGTAATATACGACATTTTAATCTCTTTAGCTTATATATTGATTAATACTGATGGTTGTGAACATGAAGGTGTAAATGGGCTTCCACGAGGAATGAAAAGTTATCCCAAACAATTTAGTAGGTTGCCCTACTATGAGCACTTACTAATTGTTCATTTGTTTGATACAATAGATATTGGAAAGAATGTAGCTGAAACACTATGGCGAATATTAGATGGAAGGAGTGACAAAGAAAAAATTGTCAAAATTTGCAGTGACATTCAGGAATCCAATCATGCAATGAAAGATATCATTGAACATTTAAACAACGATGGAGACCAAATTAATATAAGGTCACTTCCATGGTTATTGACTGAGCAACAAAGCAATGCGGTAAAAGAAGTGATACAAAAAATGAAATTTCCCACAGCATTTTGTTCAAACATAAAGAATATCTTAACAAGGAAAGGTGATTTTGGCGGGGTAAAAACGCATGATTGGCATATCTTCATTAAGTTAATTATATTTCTGGTATATATATTGCTATATTACAATACTGCATGTTTTTGGTTTACTTCTTTGCCTAATTTTGAAAAATATATTGATGAAACGTGTTCATTGTTACAGTATGTTCTACCTGTATCTCTCCCAGACAACTTTGACAATAATGTCAAACAGGTCATATATGATCTTGGAAAATACATGAGGTAATTAGAAATAATATTTTTCATGCTAAATTTGTAATTTGTTTAATTCATTGTATAACTTATATGAATTGACATTTTTTTTAGTCAATCATGTAGATTTGTACTACCATGTTTAATTTCTGTCGTTAAATGATATCATTATTTTCTTGCATCACATGTAGATGGTTGTCATCTAAAGAAATCCACAAAGAATATATAAAGTATTGGAAGAGAGAAATTCCTCGTTTAATGTGTCAAATGCAGAGATTTCTACCTTCGGCATTTTTCAATGCACAAGAACACTATCTCATACACCAAGTTGAGGAGATTGAATTGTGTGGACCTATACACTCAAGGTCCATGTGGATGGTTGAGAGGCACTTGAAATTTATGAAAGCTTTAGTTAGACAAAGAGCACGTATAGAGGGTTCTATGGTGGAGGGATATATGGTATTTCAGGCCATGGTGTATATTGTTGAATATCTTCCAGGGTTGGTGTTTATTAAGACGGAATTAGATCGATGCATTGGTGATCCAAACTCCACTAAGAAATTCGAAGGAGAGTACCTGTTGGGGAAAGGTAGATCGAGGAAGGTCAAAGGTAATTATTAAATGGTGTAGATAAATAATGTTAATACATTTTAATAATATCGTACTTAATTATTTTAGTTTTAATATTCATTAATTATATGCATCATTAATATTTATAATGTTACACCGCGTTAATTTTTCTGAGTTGATTTTTGTTATTTTTTTTTCATGCAGTTGGCCGCGAGTGGGATGCACTACATTTGTACGTCACAAACAATCTTGATTGGATGAAGGTATGGATTGAACGATGTAATCAATCTGGTCGAGGACTATCATGGGAAGGTGTGGCTTCATTGGTTAAAGAAGCACATCGCAATGGAGATGGCAATCTAACAGAAAGGGAAATGGATTTAGCATATGGTTTAAAAGATAAACAGGTAAGCATGATATTATAAATATAAGCCATAATATTTTGAATTATGATATTCATGTTCATCTTGATTTATTTCATTTTCTTTGCATACTTTAAGAACATAAAATACGTACTAGTTCATTATCAATTGATGATGTACTGATCATTTAATTTACATGTTTTGCAATATATTGCAGGTAAAACACCACAAGGCTATGTGGTGCAACGGTTGTAAATATCGCATTAAAAAGTTGGATGAAACAAGGAAAACATGTGATTCTGGGATAACTGCAGTCTTTGAGTTCACTAATGTTTCCTCTAGAAGCGACAAACATCCAGAATTGTCAGAAAATCGATATTATGGATATTTGGAAGATATCATTGACTGTGACTTTAAATCATTCAAAATAATTCTTTTCGTTGTGAAATGGTACAGACTAGGACTGAATCGATTTGATCCCAATAGAACTGTTATTGAACATGCTAATGGATTTACCATGGTCAATACAAGGTCGCTTGAGTCACGAACATCAGATCCCTATGTTCTTCCAAGTCAATGTGAACAGGTATTTTACTCAGAAGTTCCTGGTAGATAGGGTTGGTCATTTGTTATTAGACATGATCCAAGAGGAAGGCCGGTAAAGTATAATATTGTAGAGGAAGATGAAGAGGGTGTTGAAGAAGAAGGTGATCATGATGTAGAGGATCAACATGAGTTAGATGTTGATGATCATAATGTTCTGGAGGAAGATGTTGAAGAGTTAGTTGAAGCAGATGATGTAAGAGACAATGTTCATGATGAAGATGATATTGACGATGATCACTTTATCAAAACTGACAATAATGACGATGATGATATGGCCTTTAATCCTTATAATGTTGAATTCGGATCAGATGATACAGATGCAGACTTGGATGGAGAAGATGATCATGAATTGCATTGAACATCATTACGAGGTATGGGTAATTAATATATCGATTCTTTAAATATTAATTTACTATTTATATATATTAGACTTTTTTTTTCCTTAGGTATATTGTATAAATTAGTGTTCAAGTTTAATTATGACATTTTGATCTAGATTGTTGGGCGTATATGTTGTAGTAGGGGACATTTCTTAATTATGCCAAAAAACACATTCATATATTTTTAGAACATATTATATAGAATTTATTGAGTTTTGGGGAATTCTAAGTGATGTTAGGGGCGGGGCGGGGGTGGGGGGGGGGGAAGATGAGCTTCCACCTTCACGTGGTTGTCCCTGTTGAGTAGAGAATATTAAGATATTCTCGAAACAAAGAGAAGCTCATTAAGGTTAATGCACATTTGTGCTTATTCCCATCATCATCACGTTGCCATTTCCATCATCCTCAATATTTTCACGATGACCATCAATATTGTCATCATCATCATCATCATCATCATCATCACCACCATCGTCATCATCATCATAATCATCATCATCATAATCATCATCATCACCATGTTCATCATCGATCATCATCATCGTCTTCATCGTCATCGTCATCATAATCATAATCATCATCATCATCATAATCATCCTCATCCTCATCATCATCACCATGTTCATCATCATCATAATCATCGTCATCATCATCATCATCGTTGTCGTCGTCGTCGTCATATCCATCTTCATCATCATCATCATCATCAGCAGCAACAGCATATCCCCATGTTGAATTTTGGTCACATTTATCCCAATCTCAAAAATTCAGATAGTCATATATAGAATGCACCAAGAATCAAACTTATGGTTTTTGTGCCATGCCAGTCACATGGAATGCATTGAGAATCAACTTTTAATTTTAGTGTGATGTCTTTGAACTTTGGTTTATGTTTTTTTTAAATGAGAGAGAGAGTTTATGTCTTTGAACTTTGGTTTATGCTCTCATCTTCTTTTAAAGTTCATATTCATCGTCATCATCATCATGATTTTAAATTTTTGTAGGGATTCGTTATCAAAAAATTGGGTTCTTTCTCTTACCATCCCAAGAGTTCATCACTAACTACCCCCAACTCCCATCTTCGAACTGTAATACCTTGTATTATGTAGGGAAATTGAAGAGAGTTCCATGGTTGTTTAATGATTGGATGAGATGCCTAGGATTATCATATGCCTCTAGTTCAAAGATGATATAAAAATAAAAAGAGCTTGTTGTCAAGGCTACAATCCTATCTTTTTTGGGGGGATTACACTAAATCTTGCTAGTACCACTATGGACTTCATTTTGATCATCTTGAAGGTGGTTGTTCTCCTCATCCATAGGTTCCATCTCCACTTCCCCAATATCTTGTTGAACTAATTGTTCTTCTAATTTGTCTTCCTCTAGTGTCAAACCCTACTAACTCAAAATCCCCTAAGCCACCACCCCATAACCAATAATAGCTAAAAAATTTAACCCATTAATACCTAACCCCTTAAGCTCAAAACATCATACACACTAGCCCTTTAACCTTGAAACACTAACCCATTAAACCCCTATTACACTATTTCTTGAGCATTTAGTGTAATTTCATGCTTGGAACCATCGCAGGAACCATCGCGCAAGCAAGAGCATCCACGAGCAGGAGCCATCATCGGCGACGAGCAGGAGAAGGATCTATCATCCACCGTCCACGAGCAGGAGCCATCATCCACAAGCAAGAGAAGGATCCATCATACACGAGCAGGAGCCATCACCCACAAGCAGGAGCAGGAGCCATCGTCGCCCTCAACATGTCTAGCCAAGTAAATTTCTAAATAGTGAATCCTCTTCTAAACCCTTGGATCCTCTTTCTTTGTTTATTGGCCCCCTCTCCTATCAGCCCAAAGTCCCACAGGACTGTGTTTTAGCTGGGTCTCAATCCTCCTCTAAAAGCTTTGGCCACCATAATAGGGCCTGAGTCAATTCCCATTCTGAAGAGGCTTTCCAGTTCAATAGTGCTTCCCAGGAAATATTAGGGTTTCATGCAAGCGAGGAACCGACCTCTCAAAGCCCCGAAGTTCAAATCCTTACTTCAAAAACCTCTCAAAGCCTCGAAGTTCAAAGCTAGGTTATGCAATCTAGCGTATTAACCCGTGCTTACCATTGACTATTGCTATGGCCTCCCATAGTACTAGGAATTATCCTACTACCTAAATTTACATTTCCAATACACCTGGACTCACTGAGCACATACTTCTTGGAGCTTCATTTTCCCCCAAAGAAGTTTCAACTTATAAAGAACTTTGGGGGGTTTATATGCTCGCTTGTAGATGGTAGTAGATGGCCACAATCGCTCTAATCTACAGAGATAAATATGGGAGGGTAGCTGCCATATTGAGACTTCAGAGCCTTATCGAGCCAGAAGATCCAAATTGATAATGCTCCTTTTTGTTGGAAGTGACACTGAGTCATGCATTGAATGAGCCCCTAAACCGAGAATCAAAAACGATGGTGGTCCGCTATGATCTCTATTCTCTGTCAAGAGACCAAGTTTTATGGCATAAAAATGCCCCTCATAGCTTGGCTATTTAGCCAAAGGAAAGATATGAGCTGCTTTTCCAAAAAAAACTACAAGTGCAATCCAAAGAACATGACCATAGATGATGGCAACAGAGTTGTCTTCTGACCTAAGCAATTTAAAACTGAGCAATTAACTGTTAAAATAATGAGCACTATGCTCAAAGGTTTAAATTCTACTGAGCACACTAAATGAAAAAACATTAAAAATTCAAATGATTTAAAGTGGGTGCTTGGTCTCTGCTACAATACCTAAGTGGCTGTGACTGATGCTGCACTGAAAAAATGAAAAAAAATCTTTGCGTGTTCTACAAAAAGTGATTATTTTCTTTGCATTTCAGCATTGGGATCTCATGTTACCTTATCTATCATTCTCCACTTCCCCTGTCTTCCTTTACCATTTTATAACTTTGTGACGTTGAAGCAAGTCAATTTCTATAAGTCACCCAACTTAAGGATATCTGAAGCCTAGAGCAAAACAAAAAGGGGCATTGTTGATGCCTCGGGGGTGCAGGGTGAGTGCAAAGTGCTGGAATGAGTTCCAAGGCACACAACAGGGGATGAAATCCAAGCCAAAGGCTTCAGTTAACCCTACGCAAGATTTACCCTATCCTCGAGCTATTTGGTGTGGTAATCACCCACGGATATTTGGCCTCCGCTGGCACTCTATGAGTAACAGATTTGATCTTAAAAGATCAGTTTTCCTATAAAGGAAAACAAAGTATGAAGGCTGGTTAACAATCCTAACTTAACCTACCTAAGGAAAAAAATCTATGCTAAGTCAAATCTAACCTAAAAGGATAAAGTTGATGTTGTGCAAATGAGATTTGAAGTGTGATGTACAAGTAGTTAAGTACCTTAAACAGAAATGTCTTCGAGTTCTTCACTTGTTAATTTAAAGTTTTATCATTTAATGAAAATTAAGTGACAATTCTTCAAAGTGTTTAAGCCTATTCAAGTATTTGATCTGTAATCATTATGTCAATTGAAAAATTAACATTTGATTATAGATATTTGTTTGCATCGAATCATTTGCAGAAATATAAAAAGGAAAACGTTCGATTAAAGAAATTTAATAGAACAGTTTTGAGCATAATCCAAACATACAGAGAAATTAATATGAGAGATCTTATGCATTAACAAATATCCCGCAAAATATTAAACACATGATCGATGACAAATTTGAAACATTAACTCAACAATTCCCAAAGAAATTTGAAGAACAATAGGAGGTGAATTAAAAGATAACTTTCCTAAATAGAGAAGTCTTGTACAAAAATTACAATGACTCTGATAAACAGAGTATCTTCAGTCCAAACTCCTGCATAATTGCAATTCCAAAAATTCCCAACCCCTTTACTAAGAGAAACATTCGTCCTTATATACTAAATTTACATCAGAGTTCCAAAAGGAGAAATTCTACAAAATAGGGATTACAAAATCGGGTCTAACCATCGATCTAAGAAATCTTGCTATTTTTAAGCTTAAAAGATTTTCTGCCACCTTTCACAAAAGAAAGACTTGTTCTTCAATCTCATAAGGTCTCGTGGCACCATAAAAATTTAATCATAGATTGTTCACTAGCATCGACAGGTGGTGTGTCTTGCAGAGCATCCACTGTAGGAAATTCGGGGTCGGGGAACCCACTGTCAAAAACAGAGAAATCCATTAGAGGATTTACTTCAGGAACAGTAGCCGACACACCAGGTTCTTCATTGATTATAAAGTCCTATATAACATCAGTATCGAAATCAGTTGATTCCTTGAGAATTTCCTTCCTTTGCTTTTCGGGGTTGCGAATGTAGGCAGACAGAGTTTCGAAGTCTTCTTCACTGCTACCGCTGCTAAGATCAGGAACACCTACATCAAATGGTGGTGACAACATTTCTTGATACAACAAGGGATAGAGTTCTTCATTTTCAACCTGAACATTAGAAAATTCAGCATCTGCATGAACATTGCTCATTCTGGATGAGTCTTGGATAGAAGGATATAAAAAGAATGCCAAACAGAGTGTTTCCTGTTTCAGAAGGCAATGGATGAACTGGAACTTTCATGTTAATTGCTATTTAAAGGCCAACAAGCAGGTTGATGATAATCGGGTGGGGCAATCTGCAATGATTAAACTTATCCAGTCAATTCATTGTAGTTACTTCAATTGTAATGAGAAGAGCCGAGGTATGTGCCAGTCGGATCAAAGCTTGTGCGAAGTACGAGTTCAATTACTGCTCGCATGATTTTGAATTGCCTTTACGATCACATCGTTACAAGAAATCTCCCATCAATAATTATAACTGGTGATTAATAACGGAGACGAAGGTTATGGTGACAAAGCTGATGTGCAAAAAGGTCTCGACTAGGAGTTCCAGTACACAGGATATCAACTCTTCGCATGTAACAAATCCGATCATTAAGAGGTGGAACAAAAACAACAAGATGTCAAAACTCGAGTCCAGACATGGTGAACTTAAGGCGGAAAGATGGCATCCATCCAACATGAAATAACTGATAGACTGGAATTAGTGTCTGCTGTCATGGATTGCACAAAAATGATAATTTGGCAGAACTAGCTTTCAAAAGACAAAATGGAAGGCCTGACTTAACTGACTGCCCAAAATCAACATGACCGTGAGATCATAACAGACAGACGACAAAGATTAACCAGAGTGGAATGCGGAATTGGGTTCAAAGAAAAAATTCATAAAGTTCTTATTCAAAGATCCCGCAAGTCGAAACCCGAAAGTATGGATTTGAAGGTTGCGGGTTCACGAAAATGGAAGTAGGAGAAAACATTTCCGAAATCCGAAAACCCACTATGCGGGTGGTGGGCTTCGGAACGTTAAACTTGTGAAGCGAAATAACCATCCCGAAAGTCGCATCCCAAAATTACGGGTTGCGGGCTTCGGGAGGATACACCAAATAAATGAAAGCCACAATCCCGAAAGCCGAATGTCGCCCTTGTGGGGTTCGGGTTTCAGGGTAATTATTTCTCAATCCTATTAAAGAATGATTCCGCAACCCGCAGCCATCGGGTTGCGGGTTTCGGAATTAGCAAAACCAAAACATAAAAACAACAATCCCGCAACCCGCACCTTTCGGGTTGCGGTTTTCGGATTCTCCAAATGTCGGGTTTCGGGATCATGATAGCAGTCGAAAAAATACTTAAAATTTTGGGCTCTTTTCAGACTGAAACACTTTGGAAGAAATAATCAAACCCTTACAAACAAGCAGACCAAAAGCATGGGTGAAGAATTTTAGAGGTAAAATCAAAATCCAAAAAAAAATTTCAAGATGACTCACCCAAACACCTTTGTGTTTATTAAAATTGGGGGGCTCCCGTGCTTAGCTAAGCATGGGATTTGTTGTGGCTACAACAGGCATATATCAGCAATTAAAGTGGATTCTGAAAGTTGCATGTACCAATCTACATTGTACTAATAGTCTGCCAAATGATTAATATATTGATTTGTTTCTAATATATTCAACCTGTACAAGACTACCCACCAATATTTCCAAGCATGTCTCATATAGCATTAGCTGCATCTCATTTTTCCCAATTACTTCTCAATTTGACATAATAGGAACAAAATTTTCACCACTTGAATCACCTTACCTGTACCAATCTAGATGATTCTCATGCTGAATATATTGATTACAATCATTTTCCTAAATGATTACCAATAAGTTTAAACTTTTCCCAATCCACTTCCCTGATTGGTCACCATCAAATTCTTCAAAATGCTTCTCTTATCAGATCAATTTTGCTTTAGTTTTACAATAGTGGACTAAGCATTTTCCATTTTTCATATATTTCTTATATTCAGTTGGTGAATGGCCATTTCCCCTATACTTCTCAATGCTCATACAAATATCACTAATGCTTCTCATATTAGGAAAAATAGTTTTGGCTTAGAGGCTCACCTCCTTTGCCCAAGTGGCCCTCTTCTTGGTAAAAATTCAGCTATTGTATCTGTTGTCAAAATTCCAGAAACCCTTCCACCATTCAGATGCACTTTCAATCCAGCCTCTCCATTTTCACAATTCTCAGATTCAAGAGAATGATTTTCTTCAAAGTTGCCATTGCTAGCAACTAGACATTTTTTTCTGCAACCTGTGGGTATGGAGAACCTAGAAAACATAGCCACCAACCTATTTGCTCTTAGAACCAAATCCATTGGAAAGCCATGATCAGGAAAGAAGGAACTGCAGTGGGTTTCTGCCACTTCCCAGTAATCCTCAAGTCGTGCCTCTCGAATAAAAATATCTGGGTAGATTGCTGGAAGATATTGAACTCCTCCGGTACTGCTTTTTCTTCTTCCTGTATAAAAGAAAAATGTTAGCAGCACCCAATTAGATTATTTTGTTATTCAATAGTTGCTGAAATTGGAAGTTTAGAAATAGAGCCATCCGGATCTATATAGATTATGTAATGACACAAATAGACTGCTTGGCATATAAAACAAATAAAACCCAAATGGAATCCACAAATAATAAAATTATGAAAGCTCAAACAGAAAGTTTCCATATCCCAATTAAGAGAACCCAATGGAATTGTTTAACACAAAGAGAGAGCTTGAATGAGATGCTTACATAGCATGCTAACAGAAACCCCCTGAATTAATAGGACAGCAGAATTAACAGTGATAGTCAATGTTCATGTAACTATTATTTTTCCAATTTTGAGAGGAAAATATAACTTTTACAACCATATTTTACATCATTGATCATAAAAGTTTTCAGAGTGTCTGAAAACATGAGCCTTTCAGATGATTAAGTAGAGAAAAAAATATGAAGAATACAAGTTTTGTGACCATTATCACACATATTTCCAAAAGTTTAATTTAACATGCAAAAACCATAAACAACATCATGTGGGTGCTTCTATTTTCTATCAATCCCTTCTGCTGCAAAGCTGTAGCACAGGAATGGAATAGTCTTGTTAAACTTTATACAAAATAGTTGTTTCCCACTTCATGGCTAGTTTCCAGTTGATTCCGTGGGGGTTGATTAACCACCCGTGTTCTAATCTTTTCCCCCAAAGAAGGTGGGTTTATGCAGAAAAGTAGATCATTGATAACATCATCTTGGTTTAGGAAGCAATACAATCCAATAGGCCAAGTAAAGAGAGGGGTAAGTTCATAAAAATGGACATGGCTAATACATTCCAATGGGTAAGACACTCCTTCCTCTTTTTTGTTCTTTGTAAGTTTGGATTTGTTCACTCCTTTGTGCAGTGGGTAAAAGCTTGTATTGGATCTCCCTACCCTAAGTGGAGTGTAGGTACAACTGAACAGGTATTTGTCGGATCTGTCATCCTCGAGCGAGGAAAGATAAAAAAGACTAGAGGAAAGTGAAACATCTAGTAGGCCTAAAAGAGCGAGATCAACTAGATGTCAAAATATTAGAATTAAATTCAATAAATGAATGGAATTTTTTCTCGCTGAAGGAGGTTCATGCTCTTATGATGATGAGACCATAGGCGACATCAATGTGCCCTTGAGGTACAAACATTTAGTCAAACAATGGGTACCGAAGGATCTTCCTCCTCTAAACACAGATTTTTGCATGAACGAGAGGATATTTCGGATTGCACCTTCGTCACTACACGGTTTGGGGTTGTTTTGCATGGATGACATAAAGGTGGGTTATGACAGATGTACCGAATTGAAGGAGTATGTTGGACCCTGCTACAATTACAGAGATTGGATGCGGTTGGTCCAATATACACACAGTATGCGTAGATACGGATTGTCTGCAAATTATTTAGAGTTAAAAAACAATAATCAAAGTAAAGGAGTGAGTATGTACATTGACGGAAGGCCCAAAGCATCAGGTAATATTGCAGGTTTTATAAACAGCACACAACCCGGGTCTACAAATAAACAACCCAATTGCATATTCGAGGGGTGTGAAGGAAACCGTGTTTTCGTCTGCGCTATAAAATCAATAGCATCAGGGGAAGAGTTGCTGATCAGTTACAATCTGAATCAGATAGATACATATGCAGATACTTCGAGAGTGGTACATATAACATTTCACCAAACCTATAATCAATGAATATAGTATCTTACGTTTTTGTTTATGTTATTAATTTCGCAATATGTTTTCCATTAATTTTTTTTAAAATATGTTTTTAAATAATATTTTCCCCGTGTATTTCTTTTAGTTCGAAATTAATGTTTTCAATTACTTTGTTGCAGTCAGCTAATCGGGGCAAGTCCCCAATGGAGCCTCGGGGGCCGACAGCCCCCTACAGGTGACAGGTATATATACCACATTTTTACTTATCTGCTTCTTTCGAAAGTACATTTGTTTAATTATGATATCAACGTGGTCAATATTTTGTTTGTAGGTTGAGGATCGGGGCAAGAGCCCCATGACAGATGATAGGACAGATGTATCGACTACGCCACAGCAAGTATACCCCATTGTAAAGTTTCGAAATTGAATATAAAAAATATGTTTTTAATTAAGATTTTATCAATGTATTGGATGTTTCACTTCGAAATTAATGTTTTCAATTCTTGTGTTGCAGTCATCTGATGGGGGAAGGCCCCCAATGGATCATAGTGTTAGCACGCCACACTCATTGGGTCATGAGCAGGTATACAGCACATTGTGAATTTCAGAAACTGTATTTAAGCATTATGTTTTCTAATTATATTAATGATTTCAAATTGATATTAATGTTTTCTATTTTTATGTCGGATGATACTTATCTATCGACACAAGATTCGAGGGATTTGGGGAACATTGCCAATGATCTTGACATCATGAATTCAAAGGATATCCAGGAGGCAATTGAGAAAGGAAAAGCAAAATTAAATGATGAGGTCGTCCGTCTACTAATATCTCATCCGCAAACGGATGAGACTAAAGCAAATATAGATTGTATGTTGCTTAGAGTACAGCTCTTGGATGTAAGATGCAAACTATTTAATTATAAGTCTATTTCAAATGCATTTTTTTTTCCTATTTGTATATAGTAACTAAAATATTATTTGTTTCTATGGGCTTTTTTTTTCCCCGGTACTACTGGTGAGGGGCATGCTGGTACCACTGAGCATGAAACCCCCACCGCCACTAATCATGTATCGTTGCCGTCTGGCCAGTAGGGAATGCAAATTGAGGCACCCGAGACGAAACATGAGAGTACTACACCCTCTGGTGGTCCAAGCACGACAGGTCGTGCCAACCAGGATCAGGGGGTACATGCAGAAGAGTATGACATTGATACTGCCCTTGATGCATTTCCTGGATCTTTCCATGTCACTAGCACAGGAACAGTTGAGACTACTTTTTTGGTGGATGAAAATATCATCCCCTATAAGATGAATAAGATTCCAGGTACTATTTACAAAATGTTTTAACTATTTATTATAATTTTATTGGAATGTAATTATGAATCATTCTTTTTACACTAATTAACACATACTCGCTTTTGCAGGAAATGATGTCTTTTACAGACGTCTAAATGATTGGTCTTTAGAACTATTTGGGCCCACCATCCGCACATGGTGGAACCGACAAAGTAAAGTTTTGAAAGATGAGCTTATTGCTTGCATGGTTGGGTTTTTTGGTGCTGAAACCTTCAACCATAAAAAGGTCCTCGAAAAAGCTGGCCAACATTTACACATTGTAAGGGAGCAATATAGGAACAACTTAGCAAAGCATCCAAAGTATGAGCGCCCTCCGATGATTCCAACAAGGGAGTGGAAAGCCTTGTTGGATGATGGAAGGGAGATCGCTATGGGTAAAGAGGACAAGCTAGCACCAGGCGCAAAAAGGTATGCAATACTTTCAGCAATGCAATTATATGTTTATTACACTTTATTTCCCATTATTTTGCAACGTCTAACGTATTTAAAATTACTTTTATAGGCTACCAGATACCTCTAAGGCCACCCAGGCAAGAGTAGAGAAACATGGGCAACACAAGCTTGGGTCGGGTGGATATTCAAATCTGGTAGCATGAATCGTAAGTATCAATAATTATTTTATTGTAAAGAAATTATTATAGACTGCATTTAAAATTGTTTTCATGACGATATAACAACAACAATGATGCTCTAATTGAAAATTACAGGCCGAAAAATTCAAAGAAGTGCCCATGGAGGAAGACCTGAGGATTGGCTACCAACGCGGGTTTTTAGGTGTTGTTGAACATCGAACAAGCAAAAGTGCTATCCAAAGAGAGTCTTATGTTAATCCATCCTATGCATAGGTAACTACAATAAACAAATTCTATTTAAGATTAATTGATTGTGTTCTCTATTCATTAAAAAACTAGTCCATAAAATATTGAGTCTCTTTGTGTTAAGCCGCCCAACGAAAGTAGACAAAATGCGGAGGATGGAGGAGAACGAAATATTGAAGTTGAAGTTGAGCAACATCCAAGTAATAAACGTATTCCTCTGTTAAAAAAAACCTAGTTTGGATTAAAGTCTCAAATATTAAATTGCAAATATTATACTGTTGTAAGTGCTGATGTTTTAATGCAGAGGGTCCTCATGTACAACTTGAGGTAGCAGCAGAAGAAGAGCAAACGCTTGATATTCATGTGGCCCAGTTTCCAGGTAAAAATCACCACTCTAATGTTTTTTTCTTAATGAAGGACTTATAATGATAATAATAAAAACACGTCAAGTAATTAATTATTCTTCATTTTTCCAGTAGATCCAGGCACCTTACAGCAGCCGCGTACACGTCATGAGCACACGACGTGACAAACAAGATCACAGGCAGCTACAGAGGGCATAAGAAACAGAAAACAAGTTGTAGAAAAGGATGTCACTCTTAGAGAATATGTGGAGAGAAAAAAGCGTCAAAAAAAGTAGTGATTGTAATAAGTACACAATTACATTATTTTTTTATGCATTGTCCTCGGATATTATTTTTGATATTATCGATTAATGTCTTCACTATTTCTTTTCCTATGTATGAACGAATGAATGAGTTAATGAATGAATTCTATAAACTAATTAATGATCGAATGCACGTAATTCCTTTAAGACAAGAAACTCACGATGTTCGCACAAAAAATCATTTATTTCCAAGCACATGCATTGGGTATGGGGAATTGAGAGTGATGTGAAGGGGGGGGAGGGGCCATATGAGCTTCCACCTTCACATGGTTGGCCCTGTTTGGTAGAGAATATTAAACTATTCTCGAAATAGAGAGGAGCTCAATAAGGTAATTAAAATGCTCTTTTATTCATATTTATTATAGATTGTTGTCAATTATTCATATTTATAAAACCTTCATTCTTCATACTGCAGGGTTCAAACCATATCATTTGTTTTTCAGTGATGAGCTTAGCTGTGATGAAAACAATGAACAAAGAGGATACATAACCGGGGCTTCATTAATTTGATTGCTAAGAATACAGTGAGAGATTCCATTAGTTCCTGAGGTGAATCAGACTCCTTAATGTGTCTTATAAAATTTTGGTTAAGGTGTTGGCTATGCAGATTAAAAAAGTTGCTTCTCGGATCATCGAAGCAGCTCAAACAGGTTTCCTACAAAGTGATTTATTTTAGATACTGTCCTTACAACAGGGGAGAGTGTAGAATGGGCTAGAAGGATAGGGAAAGAGGTTTTGTTACTTAAGATCGACTTTGATAAAGCCTATGACACAGTCAACTTTATTCTTGATGTGCTCTTTTGGCTTGGTCTTGGCTTCTGGTTTGTGGTCATGGTTAAGACCTTGTTCTCTAAATCCTCAACCTTTGTATTGGACAGGGGTTCCCTTTAGCCCCTTATCTTTATGTGCTAGCTGCTGATGCACTTGGCTACTTCGATGCTGCCAGATTGCAAGGGCAAGTGAGTGGGATAAATATTCCAGGAGGGGATGTTTTAAATGGTCATTTTGCTGATGGTTCTCTTCTCTCTATCTAGCTATCTTCTGACTTGGTTCGCTCTACCTTTTGGATACATTTTGTATCACTGCAAGTGCAATTATCAGTGACCACAAGTCTGATTTCTGGCTTATTGGCATGGATGTTGTTCCTACGTGGCTTATGGACATATTGTCAAATACATGGAAGTTCCTTTTGGTGTCAATGTTTCCTTTTCTATTATATGGGACTAGTTAAAGTTACATTGTAAGTTCTAGAGTTGGTATTTGCAGGATCTGTCACTTGCTGTAAGCTCACCGTTGTCGGTAAGATTCTTCATGCAAATCATGTTTACTATGCTTCTTATTTCTTGGTACATTGTTATATTTTGGATGTGACATGTGCCACACCTGAGTGAATGCTGCACATGTATTCATTTATTGCAGGATGAGTGCAGTTGTACTGGGTGTTTTTCTGGTTTAATGCTATTATGATTGAGAGCAGTGGCACATTTTTTAAAATGTAAAATGAACTTTATGATCTTAACCTTGTTTCTTTTTTTTTAAGTTTATCCAGATGGTCGTGTTTGCATTTCAATTCTTCATGCACTTGGGGATGATCCAAATGGCTATGAGCTTGCTAGTGAACGATGGTCACCCGTGCACACAGTAGATATCTGCATCTTCTTTAAATATAACTTATTTACCAATATGTGGTCAAATATTTTTGGCATTAGTTTATCGGCTACTTACAGATATGATTTGCAGGTGGAAACTACTCTATTGAGTATCATTTCAATGCTTTCTAGTCCCAATGATGAATCCCCAGCCAACATCTATGCAACGGTAAGCAATGTCCTTAAATGTATGGTTTTTTGTAAATTTAGCAATTGAAAATGTAAAAGTGTGAGTGGCTATAGTTATATCTATATAACCTTGGTTGTTAATTTTTGTGACCCAGGGGTTCTGTGACAAATCTTTCAATAAACTATTTCTTATGATGATTATAATAAGTATTATAGGATGTCAGGTTGTAAACATTCAGGAGTGTTCCTTAGCTCCCGGTTTTCAAATGTTCTTTACCTCTGGTCTTTTAGTATTTTTGTACCTTTTGTATTCTTCAAAGGTTTTTAAGCTTGAAATAATAAGTTATGCTTTGTAAATAATTACTGAACAGATGAAAGCTGTGTATCATGAGATATTTTAGTGTGACTTCAGTTTAAAACCTCGGGACATAACTTTTTGTCCAACGAGGCAAAGAAATTGCCAACCTATTGTCCTGTGGTTACTGATTATAGTGTCATAGTATGTCCATATGCTAAAGATGTACCTGCCAACAGGAATCTTACCTATAATCATAGGGAGTTTAATTTTATGATTCTCTTTACAATAGATACTGGTACTTAGTGAAGGAAATAATAGGTGGTTGGTTCATGCTGCTTATTCAAACGAAGTATCATTTAATATTTATGTATCATGTGGCCTTTTTATACAAAAGGTAATTACTGATTTTATCACTTGCTTGAAGCTCATTTACAATTCTATGTTTTCTCTTTAAACTGCCTTAAAGCATTGCACTTCTAATCATGATGTCAATAACGAGATCTCTGCTAGTTTGGGAAGGGTTAGTGAACTGAAATTTGATGATCCATGCTTTATTTTTGCAAATATCAAAGTTGCAAGTCTTGGTCTCAAGCTGGTTGATGTATGTCATGTTCTTATTCTCCTTGATCTTGGATGATCGTGAAAATAGAACATCCAAAAGATGAGACAGGGAAGAAGCTAGAATTGTTAATGAAAGAGAAAGTGTCAACCATGCTAGATTAAGAAGCTAAGGTGACAAGAGTCTTTACCTCTGCAGTTAGCATTGTTAGAAAGAAGAGGGGTGAGACTAGTAATTCTGGACAGCGTATTAAGATCAAAATTACACTGCTTTCCTGGACAATGAGAAGTGTCTATTCTTCAGGGGCATTAAGGTAATTGAATAGGGGTAGATCAAGAAGTGCTAATCGAAGTAGGAGCTCTGCAACTAGGGTTTTGATAGGCGGCTACAGCAGTTTTTGGCGGCCATGGATTCTTCCATGGCCGCTCTCCTCCTTCTCCCATGAGTCTGCTACCTGTCTTAGCCGACTATAGGGTTTCCTTTCCATTTTGGATCGATTGGCGGCGCGTTGGCGCAACGACCTGTTGGGTAGAGAGCTTCTTCGGCTCCCAGCGGAGGCGGCGGTGGCATCTGTGCAGTGGGATGCAGCTCCAGGGCGGGGCGTCTTCGGCTAGAGGACGATGACGGCAGCAAGGACTTTTGAGAAATGGGCTCCAGGCTCCTTTATGCAGACAACGGATCAACTGAGTAGGACGTGCGTTGGGGTTTCTCTACCCCGAGTTCGTTCGAAGGATGGCGGCGGCCTTATGCGGACAACGATTTTTGCTGAGGCAAGCACGCGATGGGGTTTCAGTCCCTGTGTTCGCTGGATGGCAGCGGCGGTCTCTTCTCAGTGGCGGATTGGGGAGTTGTTTCCCATGTGGGCTACCGAGAACGGATCGGATGAGGAGGACGCGCGATGGGGTTTCTCTGCCCCGTGTTCGTTCACCCTGTGTTCGCTGGATGGCGGCGATGGCCTCTTCTCAATGGCGGATCAGGGAGCTTCCCATGTGGGCGGTCAAGGAGAGATATCCTTTTGGCGGGTTGGGGTTTCTTTGTGCAGATGCTAGTGGCTCTGCTTCTTATTCGAGGTTTTTGGAAACGTTTTCTCTCATGTTGCTTTCACCTTTTATCTATGGCATTTTTTGCTGGTTTTATGCTGGTTTTTCTTTGTAAAGCCATTCAAGGTTGCCCGGAATAAGGTCTTTAGCTGTTTTTTTTTTATCTGAGGTACTTTAGTACCTGAGTGTTTCTTATTTGTTTAAAGCCCAATGTTCGAAGTAGTTTATACTACATTTATTGGTACTGCTTAGCAGCATATACACTCTTCAAGAGTGAAGAAGATCCAATGTAATTTTGTACTCGCAAGATGAAATAAAATTACGCTTTTTTTTCAAGGAAAAAAAAATTGAATAGCGAGAATCTTTAATTGTATTTGGCATAAACAGTATGGGCATAACAAGAATCCTGATGTTAGGTCATTTTTTTTTTAAATTATTGGCCGTCGGTTATTCGATGTCCTGGGAAATGTATTTTTTTTTGTAAAAAGCTACAGGCCGTCAATTAACCGACATCTTGGAATAGTCGACCGACAGCCATGCTATACCTGCGACGGCAGGTGGCCGTCGATTAATCGCCGACGTGGAATAGTAAACCGACGGCCATGCTATATCTGCGACAGCAGGTGACCATCGAATTGTTTTTAAAAAATGGCTTAAGTCTTCGGTTATGCAACACTTGGAAATTGGCTATGTTTCGGTTAATCAACGTCTTGGAATAGTCGACCGACAGCCATGCTATACCTGCAACGGCAGGTGATTGTCGGTTTGTTTTTAAAAAATGGCTTAAGGCGTCGGTTACACGACGCTTGGAAATTGGATATGCGTCAGTTAATCGACGGCTGCGTTAAGCTTTTTATTCTTTAAAATAAGAACTACACGTCGCAAGACCAACAGATAAAGTACCATGGATGGTACACTAGGCCATTGATTAACCGGCGGAAAACCACCGACAGCTTAAAAAAAAGATAGTGTCATACATGCGACAGACAAGTGTCGCATTTCAAACGATTTTGCCGTCGGATTTCGGGTCAAAATGTTGTTGTGTGAGACCCGTCAGCTACATAATGTCATAAAATAGATACATGAAAAAACATTATGAGTTTTTTGCAAATGGGGTGGTAGTGCAAGACGATATGCGACGGATCCAACCTTCTCTAAAATTTCAAAGGGTCCTATAAATCGTGGCGACAACTTTGTCCCCTTCTCAAAGCGGATGGTACTTTTGCTAGGCCTGATGCATACAATCACTGCATCACCAACCTTATAGTTTCGATCAACCCTATGCGCATCAGCATAGCTCTTCTGTCTATCTTGAGATTCCTTTAACCACTATCTAATCTGAATAACCTGTTCTTCCATCTCTTGAATCGACTTGGGTCCTATAATCACTCGATCCTCTAACCTTTCCCAACTCAATGGTGTTCTGCATGGCCTTCCATATAATGCTTCACATGGAGGCCTCCTAATTGATCTATGGTAAATGTTGTTGTAAGTAAACTCTACCAAAGGTAAGTGCTTTTCTCAATGAGTCTATTGATCCATGACATACATCCTAAGCATGTCCTCCATCACCTGATTCACTATTTTTGTTTTCCCATCTTTCTCTGGATGGTAAGCGGTGCTTAGGTTCAACTGAGTACCTAAAGCCGATTGAAAACTTGTCCAAAACCTAGACGTAAACCTGGAATCTCTATCCAAGATAATCTTCTTGGGAAACCCATGGAGACGAACTACTTCATTTATGAACACACGAGTCACATCCGTGACATCATAGGTCACCTTAACTGGAATGAAGTGAGCAGTTTTGGTCATTTTGTCTACAATGACCATAATGGTGTCATGCCTATGATAGGTAAGAGTCAATACCACCACGAAGTCCATGGAGATAACCTCCCACTTCGACATAGGAATGTCATGTGAATGTAATAGTCCTGCCAGGTGGTGATGATCAACTTTTACCTATTGACACTCAAGGCACGTAGCGACGAATTTGACCACATCACTTTTCATCCCTGCCTAAAAGAAGAGTTGATTCATGTCTGCATACATCTTCTTTACACCTAGGTGTGTGCAATACACCACTCTGTGGGATTCCTTACGGATAGTCTCTCTAATATCTCCCTCCTCCAGAATATACATCCTCCCTTCATACCATAACAAACCATCGACTTCTAACTCATAGCCTTGAAACTTAGGTCCCGTCAGTTTCCCATTCTAGATTGTCGACGTGACCTTTAGGTACCAACTATCCTCGACTAGTTGTCCTAATACTCTTTCCCTCAAATCAACCCTCAAAGTTATGAGAGAGAAAAGTCTTGGTTTTCTACTTAAGGCATCGGCTACTACATTCTCCTTCCCTTTGATGTATGAAATCCCAAAATCATACTCGCTCATGAACTCACTCCATCGCCTTTTCCTAGCTTTGGTGATCAGACTTGAGCTCAAAGCTTCATCCAACAAGGTAATGTCTCCAAAGCTTTAAAGCTAACATCATGACAGCTAATTCTAGGTCATGGGTAGGGTAATTCTCTTCATGTGTTTTTAACTTTCTTGACGCATAAGCTATTACCCCACCTTCCTACATCAACACTGCACCCAAACCTTTCCTTGAGGCATATGTGCAAATTGTGAATTCCTTCTCCATATCTGGCGCTCGTAGAATCAGTGCACCCATCAATAGTCTTTTCGACTCGGCGAATGCGACATCGCATTCATCCGTCCATTCATACCTAATTCCTTTACGCTATAGGGTAGTTATGGGTTTTGTGATTTTTGAGAAACCCTCAACAAACCTTCTATAATACCCGGCTAACCCCATGAAGCTTCTCACTTCATGCGCATTTCTTGGCACGGGCCAATCCATTATGGGATTGACCTTCTCAAGGTCAAGTGAAATTCCCTCACCGAAAATTATATGCCCTAGAAAATGGATCTCCTTCTGATAGAACAAGGATTTGGACAACTTACCGTACAACTTGTGCTCTCTTAAGCATGACAACACTATTCACAAGTGTTCCTCATGCCCCCTTTCATTCTTGGAGTAGATAAGGCTGTCATCCAGGAAGACTTGCACAAACCGATCTAAGTACTTTCGAAACACGCTATTCATAAGGCTCATGAATACAGATTGGGCATTGGTCAAACCAAAGGGTACCACTACAAACTCATAGTGCCCAAACCTTGTTCGAAAAGCAATCTTAGGTATATCACCTTCCTGAATTCGTAGTTGGTGGTAACTTGATCACAAGTCAACCTTTGAGAAGACCGTCTCCCCTTTCATTTGATCAAAGAGGTCATCAATTCGAGGTATCAGGTACCTATTCTTCACTGTGGCTATGTTCAAACCTCCGTAAACGATGCAAAGACGCAAGGAACCATCCTTCTTCTTCTAAAAAATTATTGGTGCACCCCATGATGAAATACTTGGTCTGGTGAACCCTGGGTATAGCAGTTCCTTCAACTGCATTTGCAACTCACAAAGTTTCGGGGCCATCATCCGGTATGGTGTCTTTGATGTTGGCTCTGAACCGGGTTTTACCTCAATGGTAAAATCAAGTTCCTTCTTAGGAGGTAACCCAGGCAATTCCTTTGGAAATACGTAACTGAATTCAGCTAACACTGTGTACTCACCAAAGGAGGGTCCCTTCTCATTTTTTACCGCTTCAACAACATACAACTAACATCCCTGTCGTAAACATTGCTTTATGTTCATCGTGGATATGAAAGGTAGGGACACCTTCTGTTTGACACCTTGTATCTCAATGACCTCTCCTTTGTCATAAAAGCAAATAACTTTCTTCCCATAACAGTCCAAGAAAGCTCGATGTTCCTCTAACAAGTTCATACCTATGATAAGATCATAAGTTCTGAGGGTGGTGACATACACCTTGACTTGTGTAACACACACCCCGAGATCCACTATGCACTTATTGACACTAGGTCCTACCGCTTGCTTTACCCCTGAAGCCATTTCGACTAAGTTGAAATCCTCATGCTCGTAGGCTTCCAACACACATTTGTCTAATGCATATGGAGAAATAAAACTATCCGTAGCACCAAGATCAAACAATATTCTAAGTTTAACATTATTGATCGTACCTGATGATTCCACCACCATGGATTGGTGAACTGCCTGATGGTTATTCACTGCTGCTGAGATCTGATGCTTACTACCCCCACTCCCCATTGGAGCCTTTCCTTCTCGATGCATTGTACTAGATCGAAATTTAGGACAGTCATGTTGGTAATGTGGACCTCCACATCCCCAACAAGCAACCTATAATGGAGTAGGCGAAATAACCTATTCAAACCTCTGAGAGGGGTTCCTTCCCCTGTCGACTGATCCTCTAAAATTCCTCACACCCTGGTGAGTTCCTGTGGATAATTGGGGCACTACCCTAGTTTCCACTGACCTGTCTACCGCTGAAACCCTTGGTGTGTACCTGTTTCCATAGGGAGGTGGCCTCGCATACCCTCCCCGAGGGTAGCTTCGAGGGGCCTTCCCCACAAACCTTGATTGTTGATATTTGAATGACCTGATGGGATTTGCACCCAGCATCTCCTCCGTATAACGAGCGTAATCTATTGCTTCGCCAACCGAAGTTGGTTTCCACATCCGTACTTGGGCCCTAATCTTGGTATTGAGCCCATACACGAAGCGCTCAACCTTGCGTTCATCGTTGTCCAAGTAAGGGACATACTTGACTAATTCCATGAACCTTTCTTCATAATCCTCCATGGATAGATGCCTTTGTATCAAGACATGAAGGGCCCTTGCTTGTTATTCTTGGTAGGATGCGGGTAAGTACTTCCCCTTGAACTTTTCCACAAATAGTTCCCTTGGAACTATGTCTGGTGTAAGGTGCAACTGCCTTTCTTGGTTTCCCCACCAATTCAAAGCGACCCCCTTTAGTAGAAATATGGCGATCTTGGACTTGGACATGGAAGTGTACTCCTGTAAGGTTAAGCACCTGGTCATCTCTTCCAACCATGATTTAGCTCGTATCCCTACTCAACCCCCTGAAAACTCTAGAAGCCTTATCTTCTGAAGCTCCCTTGTGATATCCTGATGCTGAGTTCTCGATACCGTATTCACTTCTACTTCAGGAATTTCTTCCCTTAGTGGAGGGGCGTCCACTTCTACTTCTGAGGTAACACTTTCTCTCTGTAGTTCCCAGAGTGTTTTGTTTATTGCCTCCAGTGAGCGCAATATAAGGACGGTCTCTAGTAATGGTTTTGGTACATTTGGTTCAGGTAAAGTCGCCGACCTTGCCCCCGACCTGATCGAGTCCTTACCATGTTTATGCCTGTAACATGGCATAATACGACAATTAGCATACAATGACATTAGGACTAGGTTACTATTAAACTCATACTCAGACCTACTAGAGTGTGAAATTTTATTTATTTCTTCGCCTATAAATGGGTTTTACCTGATACTGAGGCGAATGCCTGACATGGTGAGGGTACGTGGTCTCTACTACATTCCCTAGCAGGAATCACCATTGTGAGCCACGGGTATAAGACATGATGTCTTAGTTGTGTATGGCGTCGCGTCGTTCTCCTGCCTTCGGTAGTTACCGACGACCACACCCACTGCCAAGGTCACTCTCAGCGCGATCCCTCGATGCGATGCGCTCTACCTTGCTTCCATGACCTAGTCTAAGTTTACCTTAGGTTTCCTTCAACCCGGTAATCCATGTTCAAATTTAAGTTGTGACTTAACCCCATAGCTTGTACATTGATCCATTAGTTGTAAACTTGCCCTAACCTGTAGTTTAATTAATTTAGTCACTTAAACAATTTGATAATTAAACTACCTTTCATTATTCTACATTAATAATTAACCTTATAATGTTTAATTATTATACTATATATTAAATGTTAATTACTAGCATATCTAATTAAACCCTATAATTTAAGCTTTACTAACTATAATTAAACATTATAATACTTAAACCTTATTAATTAGAAATTAATAATCATACATTATTAATTAAACATTAATAACTAAACATTATTAATTATACGTTAATAATTAAACATTATAAATTAGTAACATAACCTAATGTTTAACTTTCTTAAACCGCAATTAAAAATTAATTAATCCTAATCCGATTAACCCTAATCTATGTGAACCACATGGGAGCCACGTGTTCTCACCATGCAGTCCACCGCCATGCATTAAATATTAATAAAATTTCTATAAATAAGGGTTAAGCCTCCTGCGCAGCTCATTTCTCTTTCCCATTTTTGGCTCAGCTTTGCACCAGTGGCTCTACAACCATGGCCACCAGAAACCAGCTCTACTACAGAGCTCGGTGACTTCATTATGCCACAATTCAGATTATTTCTTTATCATTTATTTCTTCATTTTTTTTTATATATGTAAAAATTTTCTTTTTATAAGTAATTAATTTTTTATTTATTTTTATACACTACACACACATATTTTTTTTTACTTAGGGAACCTAGAGCAGTGGCTTCCCAACTGGGAACCCCCTCCTCCCTTTACTGCACACATTGGGCCTTTCCTACGCTGGACGGATGCTGGCCCATGGCCGCGCTGGCCGGGCTGCTGGCCCATGGCCATGTCCAGGCTGCATTGGCCAAGCTGCTGGCCCATGGCCGCACTGGCCGGGCTGCTGGCTCATGGCCATGCCCAGGCCACGTTGGTCGGGCTGCTGGCCCATGGCCGCAGCCTATGGCTATTGGCCGGGCTGCGCCCAGGTCGCAGTACACAGTCAGGCCAAAAAATGCTTTAACTTATATATATATCTTCCGTATGGAAAATATCTATCACTCTAAATAAAGAGTGATCATAAACTACCCATGAAGGACTACATAACAAACACTAGAATATAGAATTGATGATTCAAAATTTCAGTCCCATACCATCTCGGTATTTTAGCATCATCTCCAAAATTGAAGCAAAGTCCTTAAACTGTTAAGGCTCATCACCATGTTCATATATATATATATATATATTAAATTTAAACTATGTACCTAAAAAATTTAATTTGTTTTTAATATAAAATTTTTGTTTGTTCGTTTATATTTTGATTAATTTAAAAAAAATAAAAATTGTAATATATATATTTGCATATATATATATATATATTATAATGTTCATGTATATATAAAAAAATAAACATATGCTTTGTTATGTTCTTTTATATATATATATATTAAATTTAAACTATGTACCTAAAAAATTTAATTTGTTTTTAATATAAAATTTTTGTTTGTTCGTTTATATTTTGATTAATTTAAAAAAAATAAAAATTGTAATATATATATTTGCATATATATATATATATATATATATATTATAATGTTCATGTATATATAAAAAAATAAACATATGCTTTGTTATGTTCTTTTTTGAAATTTCAAAATTGAAATTTGAGACTTTAAATTAAATTTAAAAATTTTGATTTAAATTTCATTTAAAATTAAATTTTTAAAGAAATTTTCCCGTCCATATATATATATATATATAATCTTGTTTATATGCATAATAATTTATTTTTTTGTTGTACTAACAAAATAATATCTAGATGTATTACCCTAGTTATATTTACTAATTTAATATTTTGTAACTCTATAATTTAGGGGTTTTAGCTTCTTATAAACTTGCATTTACTTATTACTGTGAGTAATGTTGCAATTACTTATATATCAACACAATTTCCCTAACTCTCCTCCTAGTTTTATGCAGGTCAATTACTTCCGTAACCAGTAATTACTTGCACAGAAGTCCAATTTTTTTTTTTTTGTTCACTATATTATGTTCTCTCTCCGCCGTAGTAAGTCCTCTGGTTCCAGATTTGGAACCATGGCTCTGATACCATATGTAGGACCCATGTCCTAGTTTTACTAAGTTTATAAATCAATCTATTTCTAACATTGTTTACATAGTGTTTCATGTTTCTGTTTTTGTTTTCTTGTTTGGTTTAATTTCATGCCTATAAAAAAAATAACATTTACATTACAGGGTTGAATAAATATATGTAATATTCTTTTGTTACTAACATTCAATATTTTGCAGGTTCAACAGCATATGTATATATTTATACCTACTAATTCACAAGAATTTCATTTTCAATAATAAATTGAAATAGTAAAATTAACAGAGTTAGAAATGGATCATTATACCTGTAGGAGAAATACCTTTAAATAGCTAGTAGATCCCTTTGCTACTCCTTTTTCCTTGTTGTATGCCCTACAACCAAAGCTTTCCAAACCCTCGAAACTCAATCGACCAGACAATCTGGTATGCCACCCTTCCAACTGGCGAGGTCTCGCTGACCACCCAGCTCCAAAAGTGTTCCCCTTTGGACCCTCGAGCCCAAACCAAGTACAAGCCAACTATTTTTATCCCTTCAAAAATTCTCCAACAAGAACCCCTTCTTCCTCCTCTCTATAATTTTCTATCTCTGCTAAAAATCCCCAAACATGCCAAGATCCCCTTCTTCCTCCTCTCTGTAATTTTCTATCTATGTTAAAAATCCCCAAACATGCCAAGATCCCCTTCTTCCCTTTCTCTTCTCGACCTTATTCCCCTCTTTTGCCGACTCTTCCCCCTGCCATTAATACCCCTATCTCCATTATAAATGTTCCCCAAATCCCAAGTCCTCCTCGAGCCCTTAACATTTGACTCAAAACATTAACTTCCCTTATTTAATTAATTTATTTATTTACCATTTGAATTAATGATTATTATTCTTTAAATTCTTGGGCTATTTGCATATGTAAAAGTCAACCTAATTTATTTTGGTGGTTTCACCGTCCCGTCACTATATCAAATCGGTCAGAACCTCTTATTAATGTATAATAATTTTCAAACTCCAAGATAATAATAATAATAATAAAGTATTCCCGACTAATCGGCCACATTATTACTTGATTAATAATAATTTTGTGACATGAAAATATATATAATATATATATATATATTCACCTAATTAAATTTTAACCGTGAACTGTTTCTGCAAGTAACTGTTTCATTTTGCTGGCCCGATCTGGTTTGCGCGATACTATTTTGGTGCGCTGCTTGCAACCTTGATTCACTGCCATGGCCTCGGGAGGGGGCCCCGAGGCCCTCTCTCCTCCACCCTCAGAGATCAAGGCCTTTAGGAAGCTGGTTGCGGCCAACAGTAAACGCCCTGCATCTGAATCTCAGCAAAAATTTGTCAAGAAATTGGACATTATACCTACGGTTTCCCTCCCTGTAGAGGAATCTTGTCGGTCTACGTTGAATCTAGCCAAAAGGGCACTCATTAGGCAGTTTACAGGCCTATGGCTCTCCCCCAAAGCTGTGGAAGCATGGGTGCAGAGAAACTGGCGTCCTCTAGTCATGGAAGGCATCAGAAGTCATCTTGTTGGTAAAGGATTCTTTGTGTTCGTCTTTGATAACGTAGAAGATATAAATCTTATTTTCAGGAATGGCCCATATTTTATGGGTCCTCGGGGCCTGTACTTAAATAAATGGACACCATATTTTGACCCGACTCAAGATGTGTCGTCGGCAGTTCCAATATGGGTGCGCCTCCCATACTTGCCTTTGCATTGCTGGAACCCGAAGTCACTAGAATCCATCAGCAACACCCTCGAAAATATAGCGACCGACCAGAGAGAAAGGATCAGTATTCTTGTGCAAGAATATGCATCGAGATAGATTTGGAAGTAGGGCTACCGAAAGCCATAAAATTAATGGTCGCAAACTGGTCTCACATCCAAGAAATGGACTATGAACATCTTCCATTCAAATGCAGGCATTGCCATGGTTACAGACACTTTGCAAGGTATTGCAAAAAGAAGTCTGAGGAATATGTTGAGAATTCGAAAGGAGAACAATGGACTCAGGTTTAGAAAGCAGCTCCGTTAAAACAAAACAACAGAACTAAAGGAAAAGGGGCGCCAATGGGAATTAGAGCCTCCACAGCAGGGCAGGTTCAAGGGGAAGGGAGTTCAGCCCCTTCAATAGCAGAAGCATCCGAAAATCCATTCGAAACCCTCAGCACACCTATAGAAACTCCATAAACATCATTTGAGGAGATCGAGCAGCAAAAACAAACCCCTGCAATGGAGAAATACAATGTAGAGGCAGCCCAACCTGGTTCTCCTTTAGGAACCTCCTCCTCCCCTTCCTATGCTGAAATGACAAGAAAGAAACCTCCAGAAAATTCTGGTTCCTCGGAGGATGAGACTTTCAAGAGGCCCTCGAAGAGAGCAGGGAGGAAACCACATAAGGAAGCTAGAGAAGAAGAAGCGGAAAGGCAAAAAATGCAAGGAATCCAATCCACTATTGAAATGTCCATTGGGAGAAATACCAGAAATAGGCCTCCCAAGGGAGGTTCTACCCACTCCATCTCCAATAAATAATGCGCATAGTCTCTTGGAATTGTAGAGGCTTTGGGAATCCATTGAAATCCGAAGGAGTCAAATACATTTTGAAAATTGAATCTCCCGATATGCTCATGCTCCAAGAGACTAAAATTGCAGGGGACACCCTCCTTGAAATCAACAATTTGAAATGGAAGAAAAATATAGGGAAGGCCATTAGTGTAAGACGATCCTTAGGCAGTCTTACAACTTTGTGGTTGGAGGACAAGTTTCATTTAGAAATCTCCTTTGATACTCAACATTAGATTTTCACCAAGCTTCGAGACTCTCCAAGCAAGTTTACCTTCTCACTTTTCAAACTTTATGTTCCTGTCCTCTTCTCTGAGAAGAAAGATTGCTGGCAATCTCTTTCAGATTTTTTAGAAATTTATACCCCTACGAACATCATTTTAGCCGGAGATCTTAATATAGTTCTTGATTAGAAAGAAAAGATAGGAGGCAATAGCGGCAGGGACCAAATGCTTCCGTTTGTGGAGGAGTTAGTTTAGCAATGGGATCTCCTTGATTTCAAACCTTCGAAAGGACTTTATACATGGACAAACAATAGAGTTGGGGTTGATCATATTTCAGCATGCCTGGATAGGTTCCTTGTACAGAGCTCGCTCTTGATGGAAAAGAGATTAATCTCCTCCAAAATCCTCCCAAAGCTTACCTCTAATCATAAGCCTATCCTCTTAATTTTGAAAGAGGAAGAAAAATGGTGCCCAATACCATTCCGCTATAGCCCTCTTTGGACAGAAAATATGGGTTCATGGAAATTGTGCAAGCAGCCTAGTCCACTCTAGTCAGAGGGTCACCTAGTTTCGTGTGGGAGTTGAAACTCAAGACAACAAAGTTTGCTTTGAAAGATTGGATTAAAAAGCACAATAATATCCCCTATAGTCACAGAAGAGAGACTGTTCAGTTGTTAGCAGATTTGCAACTGGAAATGGAAAGAAAAGATATTACCACTTTAGAAATAGAAAAGGAACATGTTTCCCAATTCAAATCCTTTCATTCCTTTCGCCGAGAAGAAGAGTATTGGAGGCTTAAGTCCCGTAGCTTGTGGCTTAAACTTGGAGACTGTAACTCTTCATTCTTCCATCGACAATATAGAGCACTCCTTTCTTGAAATCACATCACAAAAATTCTCTCTTCATATGGGATGGTTTACAAAGGTCTTGATCAGCTCAAAGTGGCAGTAGAAATCCATTTTCAGAAACTTTACAAAGAAGATGGTGATGGCTGTGAGGAGGTCACCTTTGACTTCCTCTCACACATTCCTTCTCTTGTAAGCAGGGAATACAACTCAGCTCTCATGAATCCATTTTCAGAAGAAGAAATATGAAAAATTATTTGGTCTATGGAGCCTGACAAAGCTCTAGGATCAGACAGATTTTCAATTCATTTTTATAGATCATGCTGAGAAATAATCAAGGCTGATTTGTTGAGAATCATTAAATATTTCCATCAAAAAGCTAAAGTGGGAGAAGTACTAACTCCACTTTCTTAGCTTTAATACCCAAAGAAGTGAGTACGGGCTCCTTCGACAGATTCAAGCCAATTTCTCTATGTAATGCCTCATACAAAATTCTTACCAAGCTAATGGAAAACAGAATTAAGCTGCTGCTAGGGAAACTCATTTCTCCCATGCAAAGTGGATTTGTTAAAGGAAGACATATCCTGGATAATGTTATATAGGTGCAAGAATCCATGCATTCCAGTTATCAGTGGAAGGAGCAAGGGATGCTCATAAAGCTCGACATGGAAAATGCTTTTGACCGGGTAAAAATCTCCTTCCTTTACAGAGTCCTTCTTTCCTTTAGTTTCACTCTGATTTTGTCAATTTGATTAAAGCTTGTACTGAAAAGCCTTGGATAGCCCCACTAGTAAATGGAAGACCAACAAATTATTTTCAAGCCACGAGGGGAATAAGGAAAGGCTTCCCTCTCTCCCCCTTCCTGTATATTATGATTGCAGATTCATTAGGTAGAAAGTTGATTGCAGTAAAGAAAGCAGGGACAACTCCAGGCATTAGGTTGATGAAGGACCTCAATCCAATAAATCATGCCTTATTTGCTGATGACTCTCTACTATTGGGCGGAGCCTCCATAAAGATTGCAAATGTATTCAATGAAATCTTGCAAAGATTCTGCAATATCTTTGGAGCTCTCATCAATAAAAGGAAAAGAGTAGTGTATGGGTGGAACGTAGATCAACAAACTATTATGAGAATAACCCATTTTTGGGGGTTCTTTGGCTACGCCTCTTGGGAAAAAATCAATTATATTGGGCTACCCTTAACCCTTGGATCCAACAAATCCTTGTTGTGGAATGAAGTTCTAAGCAAAATCAAGATAAAAATTGCAGCTTAGGGAGGTCATTGGCTCACTAATGCTAGGAAACTCATTTTTATAAACATACTGCTCTCTTCCTTACCAATCTACCAAGCATCCTTCCTTCTGGTTCCAAAGGCATTCACGGAACAAGTCTAAAAAATGATTCAAGATTTTCTATTTCGAGGAGGAAAAGGCAATCAAAAGAAATTTCACTTAGTAAATTGGGACACTGTCAAATGTCCAATTTCTGAGGGAGGTTTACAGGTCAGAGATCCTGGTCTTGCCAACATTGCTTTGGGTGACAAAATTCCGTGGAATCTATATTCAAATGGTAGACATCCTGTAAGTCAAATCTTAAGGAAAAAATACCTCAAAGGAGCTTCTTTGAGAAATCTACAGGGAGAAAACACCCCAAAAGGTTCAATGATATGGAATCTATGTCGTCGTGGATTAGATTTCTTCCAAAAACATTTGTACCACGTCCCTGGAAATGGGAACAACATTCTATTGTGGCATGACAACATTATGGGACACCCACCCCTCGCAAATTATGAAGAAATAAAATACGTTTGGGTTTGGATTTCACAGCAAGCAATCCGCAAACTTGCAGACATCTCCGTTTGGGATGCTACAGGGAATTGGAAGTCGCAAGCCTTCCCTAGAATTCTAGAGCACCTGCAAATTCAACAGAACCTCCTCACAACAACTCTGACAGATTCGACACCTGTTCATCTCCAAGTAATAGACAAATGGGGATGGGAAAAGATCGGGATCTATACCACAACACAGGGCTACTCTTCCCTTCAAGCACAACATATGTTGATCCATTCAATGTTTTTTTGGAAGTAGGTATGGGATCCTCTCGGTCTTACCAAAGTTAATTTTTTCTTCTGGGTTTTAATGCATAAGAAAGTTTTGACTGGAGAAAATGTGTTAAAAAAATGCATTATTGAACCACATAGATGTGCATTGTGCAGTAATGCTCTTGAAACAATGGAACACTTGTTTATGGATTGTCCATTCACCCAAGAAGTATGGAAAATCCTCCTTCACGGCCTCAATACTACAACTACAACTTAGATTACGGTGGTAGCTCTAATCTCCTCCTGGAAGGTGCGCTATCCCCTTGCGATCCCAACCAAGTCTATATGGAATCGAATTTGGCAAGCCATACCCAAATATGTGTGTTGGAAAATATGGCTGTCCAGAAACGATCAGATCTTCAAGAGCTCTCTATGCTCCCCTTCGATGGTGGTTGTCAAAGCTAAAGCTCTCCTTCTTGAATTTGTGGCCCAACTAACCTTCAAGAATGAAAACTCTCTACATCCTGAAGAAAAGAAATGGATGGGAACCTATATATTTAGGGAAAGAAATAAAAGCATTGTTCGCCCCTTCACCACTCCAGGATGGCGATTACGAGACTCATATGCAATTTTTCAAGCTTGGTGGAGGAAGCAGGGCAAAGCATCAATTTTTTTCGACGGAGCTTCCAAAGGAAATCAAAGGATTGTTGGAGCAGGAGGAGTAATATACTCCTCGGATGGCTCTAGAAAGGATAGCTTCAATTGGGGACTTGGTCAGAGAACTAACAATCAGGCAGAAATTCTTGGGATGCTAAAAGCCTGTCAGATAGCACGTGAAAATGGCATTCGAGAAATACAAGTTTTCGGAGATTCTGAAATTTTGATAAAGATTTTAAATACGAAGGAACATTTCAACAATCCAGCTCTCAATAAGACTCTGCAAAGGTTGCGGTATATGTCGCAAGACTTCGCCTCCTCTCACTTATTCCACATCCTTCATGGATCGAACAAGGAAGCAGACTCCAAAGCAAACATGGGTTGTCTCCTGCCTCAAGGAGCATTCAACAAAAATGATGAAGCACCTACAAAGGTCCCTATACCTGAAATCTAGCTTTGTATGGAAAGGAAATCTGTAATATGGTTAAGTTGGCTTTTGAAAATTTGTAATCATGGTTGCTTTGGCTCTGGCCCAACCGGTTTCTAAATAAATAAAATAACCTTTTTAGTTATAAAAAAAAAAAAACCGTGAACATTATAATTCGATTAATTCATAGTTAGTAATTATTTATTACTAACTAATGTTCTACAAAGTACTAATTGTTATTTAATTTCCTAGTACTACATTCCTTAACCATACTTTTGAACTACAATTAAGATTTAATTAATATGCAGTAATCAAGTTAATCGTCACCTCATTAATACTAATTAACATTATTAACACGCAATCAATATTAACCGATCAATTTAATATTAACCTAATTGACATTATAATTACCATTTAACATTTTAACCCTTAGTCCTGACTAATTAAATTCATTAATATTCAATCAAGTATTACTAACCAATTGCATTAATTACTACCTAAGTTAACCATAGCTTGTTTATTAATCATTAACCGACAATAATTAACATTAATAAACATTATTAACATTAATCAACAATACTGGGGAGGCAAGTGCAGGGGGGATTATTTTTTATCCCGGAGGAAGAAAAGTTGCTGACTTTTCCTGGGGATTAGGCACAAGAACTAACAATGAAGCAGAATGGTTGGCGATGCATCATTCACTTGAGTTAGCCTCCTCCCTAAACATGGCAAAGTTACAAGTAATTGGAGATTCTAGGCATGTAATCCAGACTATGAAAAATAGCACTTCGGGAGGAGCAAAGAGCCAAAACCTTCGAAAAAGAATCAAACTTCTTCCTCTCCCCACCGACACTATTTTTCTCCATGTTCTCAGAAGTCTCAATTCGACAGTGGATAGGCTCGCCAACATTGGAGCTACATTGGGAAAAGGTCAGTTAGTACAAAATAAAGTCTTGGGATATAAATTCATCCCTTAAGGAGTTAGCCATTGAACTCAAATTCATCCCAATGAACTCAAATTCAAATATAATGGATTGGAGGCATTCCTCCCGTTGTGGGCACCCGGCCTCATCTGCCCGCGCTTCCCAACAGATGGCACGTCATAAGCCATGTGCCTTCACATGAGGACTCAATGCTCTCACGCTCCAGCATTTATTGCTGCAGGGCGGTTTTAGGGCTCCGCTTTGAGGCATGGAGCAGTCAAATTCCCTTTCGCTCGGGCCTGGGCTACAACAGCTTAGCCTCTCCATTTCAGACTTCGATCCTCGGCAGCTTGAAGAAGACCCTTGCGATAGCAGCATTCAACTCAGCATTATGGACGGGATTCGGCAAGCCATTGCCACTCTCAACCAGATTACCTTGGAAGTCAAGGTTTATTTAAGCAGGACGTATTCGGCGGTTTGCTCCATCACAGACCAAAATAAAGAGCAGAACATTGGAATTTAAATACATACACTCTCTCCTTTCCTATGTTGAGTCCCGTCTGGATGACATTGATAGGAACACCATTGACCTTCTGGGGAAGGTTGACAGCATCAAAGAAGACCTCTCTGCCTTCATCAGTAAAACCCAGTTCAGCCAGGTCCAGGAAGCGCCGTCTGTCAATCAGGGAATGTTGGAAGCTGCTTCTTTTCTGCAGCAGAACTACAAATAGTCTCTCTTCTTAGAATTTTTGGAAATTGCTCTCTCCACAGGTTTCTTATGAACTTCTCCTTCTGAATGTTTTTTTGTCTATTGCTATGTAAACAGTTTGTAAGGGTATACCCCAGTAAAATGACTAGAAATTCCAGGAAAATTAGGAGTAAAGACTCTAAGAGCCAAATTCCTTGTAAAATCTGCATTTTATCTCTTTCTGAAGCAGAATCATGGCTCAAATTTTGTAATGAATGGCTGTGCACAGCCTTTTATATATATATCTAAATTCCCCTGTTTCTGTTAAAAAAAAAACATTAATCAACAATAATTAACATTAATCAACATTGTTAACATTAATCGACAATAATTAACATTAATCAACATTATTGTTCAGTATTATTTCACGCAATTTATACATATGTAGGCGAGTTATGTAAGCATAGCTACTGCTTACATACCTCATGTAAGTACACTAACAATACTAAATCACACACATCAACCACAATCACGAAATTTATTGTTTACCTAACTGCATCTTATTATGCTATGAACAATTCATACATTACTGAGTTACGACACATAATCAATCAAAGGTTTTCAACATACATAGTTAGATCAAGTTCTCTTCCTGACTTCAAGCTACACCTATCTACCTACATCATCTACCTAAATCACAACTAACTTCCACATCATATCCTTTCCTTTGCTGGACTACCCTGAAGTGTCAAGCCATGACCGGCTCCAGTTAGAACCCGTAAGTGGAAGTGTCGACTACATAGACCAAGCTTCCCCAGCAGGAAACCACCAGTCATCATCACACACCTTGGGAAGCGCATCGTAGCACAGCCCTCCCATGATTGTGGGTTCTAGGGATAAACGGTGGGTAAAGCCTCCACCCCCCCAATGGAACAAGGTGCTTTGTCTACACCGACATAATAACTGCGTTGCAACTTGTACTCAGTTTTTCATCGTATAACCAATCTAGGCGGTTGAGTTTCCTGAAACCCTACCCCACCCATACATCATAATAAACAACATAATAATCATGCGAAAATAAATGATGCATCACTTGCATACCATTTATCTTATGGAGTCCATGTCCCCAAGGCTCTCCCACCTCATAGGATCCAACTATAACTTAGCCATTTTAACCTATAAGTCAGTCCCCGACATACAATCTAGAATATCGTGCACAAATCATCTACATGTACACATACATTTCATCATAACATAACAATAATCAATTCATTATATTCATCGTGCACTTGGTATAACATTCATTCATTCAACATACAACTTTAACGGTATCCACGTACCCATCATTCATTAACTTGCATATCTGAGACATAACTAAGACATGATACATATCTAAACATGACTACATATCATAATACTAACATCACACACACATATATATATCGGCAAAATAATAGAACCATATGTCCACAGTGTCGTCAAACCGACGAAGTCTCACAATCAAGCAAATAGAGCATATAATAATAGTTCAGGTAGTAATGTCAAAACGAGGCGTTACAAGCAATGACACACATACATAATAGAAAATATTTACTCTAGAAACCCTGAACTAGGAAAACCAAAAAAACATAGAGCCACACATATCTTTTCTCATTGTATTTACTTAACCATTCACAATACAATATTTAGGTGTTCCACAGTGTCCAAAACCCTAATTCATAACCTAGATTAGATTACAATCCCAATTCCTTAACCGAGGTTAAATTACATACTGGGCATAACCTACATGCAAGGAATATAACACACAACTGAGAAATTTTTCCATGTAATTGTATATATAAAATAATTGCAAAGGTGATTGCAAATATGGTAAAGATAAAAAAAAAAAAAAATTGTGACTATTTCAGATGAACGATTTTGGTTTTTGCATTGTAGACAAATATGTGAAGTAATTGGGGTTGCGCAAGAGGGTTTACATACAATAAAGGTCAAGAAACACTAGCTCTGGTTTATGACAGAGCTAGTTGGATCTACCTTAAATGAATGTTAATGCATGTAGGGTTTGGGTGCCAATGATTAATTGGATAATGAGGTATTTGACCCTAGCTTATTTTCTAGTATTAATTCATGGTTATGCTTCATAGTTCTTTTATCCTTCTAAAGGATTGAGGCAAGAATGTCCTCTGCCACTTTTGTCTTCTTGTTGATAGTTGAAGGTCATTGTAGGGTGATCTTGGGGGAAAAAAGAGTTGGGACACTTAAGGGAATAAGAACAAGTAGGGAATTTAGATTGACTCATCTCTTGTTTGTTGATGATGTTCTCTTATTTTGTGATGGCTCATTTAGGGATGAATCAAAGATGAAATAAATTATGGATATATATGATAAAGCATCTAGCATGGAGATTAATGGGCAAACATGTTTGATATCCTACAACGAGATTGCGGAAGAACGAGAGAGAATTCTCCTTCAAGTATTCCCTTTCCAAAGGTTATATCTCCAAGAAGGAAAACAAATATCTTGGTTTCTTTTTTAAGATAAATGGATATGGGATTAAAGACTAGGATTGGTTGGTGAAAAATATAGAGAGAAGAATAATCAAATGGTGCAATAGGTGGGTTTCCATGATAAGGAGGCATACCATTGTTATATTTGTGTTAGAAGCAATCCCATTTTTGGGGAATTCAATAGCCTTTATTCCTTATGAATTGTTGGAAAACATTAGGAGGAAATGTTTTAAGTTTCTCTTGAGGGGAAAAAGAAGGATGTCATACATTTAGGTAATTGGAAATCCATTGCAAATCCAAAGGATGTTGGTGGATAGGTTTTATAAACCATCATTTTTTTGGAATTTTTTCGATAAGATGTTGCCTACCATAAGCTTTTGGGGATTCATTAGACATGGAGGTATGTGGCAAAGGTTTTTTGTTAGGAATATATAGCTCCCTTTTCCGTGGAGGAATAGATAAGGAATATATAGAAACCTTACACCAATGCTTCAGTTTTTGGAAATCATTGGTGCTTTGTTTTCCCTTAGTCGTAACTAGTGAGGATGGAAGATATAGAATGGTCAAAAGGTTGGAGTGGGATTGGATCCTTGGTTAGGTGGAGGATATGCCTTTTGACTTTCAAAAAAATTGATTAGATCTTTACAAAACATGGACATTTCTTTTATGGATAAGGTAATAATGTCACAAATCACTAATATATGGCAACAAGGTTGGAAAAGTGTAATGTTGGAAGGAAACATGGTTGGGGAATGCAATGGGTTTGTGGACAGTCTCAAACAAGGTCACATTAAATTGAGGGATGAGGACCAATTTGTTTGGTAAAAAAATCCTATGTTAGGTGATTACACAACTAGGTTGGGATACAAGGCTATGTTTTCATATGTGGAAGGTTAAAGTGCTAATAAAGATGATGATATTTATGTGGTTGCCAATAAATAATGTTGTGGATACTTGGGAAGTCCTCTAAAATATGAGTATATAATCAATGGACCAGCTGTTAATTCAATGTTCTTTTACCAAACTTGTTTGGTTTAATTTGAAGGGCTTAACATAGAACATTGATTATTGGACTAATGAATTGGTGAAAGGTTGTATCAAGTATGGTTCGAGAAGAGGAAGATGAAATATTATAAGGCTTTTCCCTTTGTGGTTATGTGGGGCATTTGGTTGGCTCACAATGTTGAAATTTTCCAAGATGTGAGAACCTCTTCCTTTCAGGTGTCTTGTCAAATTCATTCTATTTTTTAGGAGATAAAATGCCCTTCTAAGGTTAAACCTCCTATGCATATAGTGGAAGCTCCATTCAAGAAGAGGGCTTGGGGGCTCTTTGATGGAGCTAGGCAAGGGAATCTAGCTAGGGGCATGGCAAGAGGGATTTCATATTTTTTAGAGATCCACTACATAAAGTATAAAACTTAGCTTAGGGGTGGTACAAACAACTTTGTTGAACTGATGACACTTAAACATTCTTTTAAAATGTGCATATGATAGAGGCCTTACTACTTTTCAGGTTCTAGGAGACTCTAATTTGGTTATTAATTGGATGAATGGAAGATATAACATGAAGAATTTGGGCATGACTTCTTTTTTTAATTAATCAAAGAGGATGAAGTTTGTTTTTAGTGATATTTCTTTTCGCATATTTACATGGAGCTTAATACATTAGCAGATAGGTCGTCCAAGGAAGGATTGTAGATTGAGGAAGGAAAAATTGGTCAGCAAGAAAACAAGGATGGAGTCTCCAAGTCGAGGTCTATTTCTCCTTTATTCAATGGTTTAGTGATATGTTGAGTCAAGGAAGGATTGTAGATTGAGGAAGGAAAAGTTGGTCTGCAAGAAAACGAGGATGGAGTCTCCAAGTCGGGGTCTATTTCTCCTTTATTCAATGGTTTAGTGATATGTTGAATTAAGGTGACTATTTGGTGGTAATCATAGGGTTATTTTCCTATTTTTGGATTTTCTATTTAGATAATGCATTGAGATATTATTAATGATTAACGATTGTGTTTTTTGGTTTTTATTTGTTCAATAAATTTGATATCATAATGCATATTTTTCAGAAGTATTTACATAAACCTTATAATAATTATTTTTTGAAAAAAGAAAAAAAAAACTAGAAGGAAGAAAACCATTATAAAAAACACCCTTATAAGTAAAAAATGACCCAAAAACTCCATGAACATTACTATTTAGCTCTAAGTTTTTAAAAGCCTAAATTGAAGCCAAAGTCCCTTCTAATTGCTCATCCAGAGTGGAACCCGAGCAGCCAAAGTTTAACGTCTTTGGTGCGAGTGTGTTTGAAAATCCAATTGAAGAAACTTCAAAGAATACTATGGCAAAATATATTAAATCATGTGATATTATCTTATTTAAAGGAGTTGGTGGGATTTGATTGGCAATTTTTCCAATGCTTGATAGTTAAACATTTTATTCCATCCGCCTAATCATTACCACTGAAATGGCCTTCAAATCTTCATCAAATGAATTGAATTTTGCCTTCATATGTTTATACCTGGTTTTAGGTCATTCTCCATGATTCTGCAAACTGAGAACAACATTATTTCTTGAGTTGCTTCAAGTTAGTGAGAGACATCAGTCAACAATCCCATTCTTGTACCGTTGTTTATTCTGTTTCACACACTATCGTTGTTTATTCTGGCTGAGCTGGGTAATATTTTTTCTTTATGTATGACATTGGCATTTGATGAACACCGGTAGAAATCGAATTGAGGGGCATCTGGGTTTGGCGAAGCCCGTCTCAGTATGAGGTTTGGAGTTGGCCCCTGTCTGTTTTACACAAGATTCAGACATGGATTTGGAGGAATCACTCCTTTAGGATCCCAGAATACTGGTTAGTCTTCTCATTCATAATAAAACTTGCGTTTCTTTCACTAATTTCCTGCACATGAGATTTTATTTGCTGGGCATTTGTATATTCTGTATAAGATAGATAGAAGATAACTTCCAAGTTCCATCAATGCCCAGACTGTAATATTAAGATAAATTTCAGTAAATTAGAACATCAGTAATAGAGCCTCTCCCACAGGCAGGCTTATCACAAAGTCAATCTCTATGCTAAAAGCCTCTTCCGATAGATCTCTCTCTCTAATGTATGTATGTGCCAAACATTAGGCAGTTACCCTATGCTATAGCAAATGAGCAATTAAACCACTTATGAATCGTGCATTGAAACAGTTGTCTCTGGATCTATCTTTTGCAGCATTGGGACGGGTTTATTCTTCTTGGGATTCCCTTGCATACTCATTGGTCTCTGACTCTTGCATTGAAGTTCATGCCACCAAGGAGGAAGTTGTCATTGCTTTGGGCAGCAATGTTGGCAACAGAGTTGAAAATTTCAATAGAGCTTTGAGCATGATGAGGAAAGATGTGGTCTGTATTACCAATCATGCACGCTTATACGAGACCGAACTTGCATATGTAACTGATCAACCTTGCTTCCTTAACTCTGCAGTAAGGGCAATCACAAAACTCGGTCCGCATGCCTTGTTGACAGTTCTGAAGGAAATTGAAAAGGAATTAGGCCGTACTGAGGGCATCAGGTATGGGCCTCGGCCTATTGATTTGGACATTTTATTTTATGGTAAGCTCAAAGTTTCATCGGATGCCCTTAAAATACCCCATCAGACTTTGTGGGAGAGGGCCTTTGTCGTTGCTCCGCTTGTAGACCTTCTTGGATTGGGAGCTGACAACGACACAGTTTCTTGTTGGCATGCTTTGTTGGGCAGAAACGATGGCATATTTGAGGCATGGGAGAAACTTGGAGGGGAACACCTTATCGGACGAGAGGGAATGAAGAGAGTTTTTCCCATTGGAAATAAGTTATTGGAATGTGTTGAGATATTGTAACTTCAAAGAATATTATATTTGTACTTTATTATTCTGGAGATGTTTCATTCCTCCTTGAAGATCTTATTGTATATCCGGAGATGTTTATTCCTCCGTCAGATTGTGGTAACTTGGGTTATTAGACTTCCCTAGTGGGGGTTGGCCCTGTATGTGTTATGTGGGTCAAAGGGTTATTAGACCACCCTAGAGGGGTCGGCCCAGTCAGTTGTAGTGGGGTATTTAACCCATTGGTTAAATACGAGCCTACATGATTTGTGTAAAAGACAAGTCGGAGTAGTGTATAAATAGAGAAGGTGTATTCCTCATTTTACACACATTCACTCACTTGAGAGTAGCACACTTGTGGAGGAGAGGTCTGCTATGGTGGAGGAGGAGATCATGTCTTTGGTTTGCCTCTTTGTATATTGCTGGTCATCTATATTGAGGAAGCTTTGCTGGGTTTTCTACCCCATGAGGGTTTCCCAGAATAAATCTGTGTCTCTTGTGTTTATGCTCTGCTTGTTGTTTCTTCAGTAATCCTGTTTATGCTATTATTGTGAAATGGAATGTAATGCTGCTATTTTCTGTCTTAGCATATTAAATCTTAACATGGTATCAGAGCTAACCTGAAGGAAGGCAATGTATGGCACTTACGACACTTGCTTCACTTGCGACAATTTGAAGGTTTGGGTTTTACATAGCAAAAACCGTCATCGTGTAACTTTCGCTATAAATCCATTTCTACGAAGGTTCAAGATCTGAAAAGTTTACAGGTCGAAGATAACATCCCCAGGTACCTTGTGTCCAAAGGACACCCTCATATTCGTTGTACTTTGTGAGTTATGATCAGTACAAGTTAGGGTTTCTGCCTCTTCCAGATCTCAGTCAAAATCAGGTGACCTTGGAAAAAAGGTCATGACTTGGGTTAGGAAGCTCCAAATGAAATTTCGTAAAAAGTGAGAGGTAGTACACAGACTGTACTATCTCAAGAAACTTTTTCAGAGGCCGAAGTTGAACCAGTGACACATGGCACGCCGTACAAGTTCGCTCTCTTGTTTTATCCCATAAACAGGTCACGTTGCGACACTTGGCATAAATCTCTCTCAGAAAATCCAATTGAGGTCAGACCTGTTGGAATGGAAAGATGACAGGTCAGGCTACCACAGAAAACGTTTTCAGACCCTATGGAGCAAAAAGTTCGGAGTTACAGCAAAAACAATCAGGTACATATTTCTGTCAAAACATAATTATTTTTGGAGCACCTTCATTCATGGCTTCCGGAATTTAGGGTTTCGGAGAAAGTTAGAATTTTTGGAATCGGAATCCACGGCTGAATGCTACTCAGGAAAATCAAAATTTAGAGACCAAGATCGAATTTTTTGGTTGGGTAGAAGACCGGGCTTGATCAAACCCCAGTTCGGGATTTTGATCGGAAAGATGGAAAATTAGGGCTTCGGCAAAAGTTGAAATTTTTGAAGTCTATAACCATGGCTAGAAGCTCCTCAGAAAAATAAGAGTTTAGAGCCTTGGATCGAACCTTTTGATTGGACAGAAGGGTGGGCTTCATCAAACCCTAGTTCGGATTCCTGTCCAGAAGATCCAGAAGTTTCGAAGGAAATTTTGAGGAGTCAAATTTTAGAGATTTCAAAATTGAAGTATGCTAGTTTGATCAGCTCAGCAAGGCACATCCTTCCATCCATTCAGAAGTGTGAAAGTCAAAGATTGAATTTTTAGGGTTTCTCTAGCAAACCCTAATCAAGCTCCAAATCAAGTTTCAGGGGGAGTTAAGGCTAAGGCCTTACATAAGAAGACTACAAGAAGTCTCGACAGGTATGACTTAAGGAGGTTCAGGTATGTCTTGAAATCTGATTCTTAATTAAGTTCATAATGTGTTTGTCTTCATATTATTTATTAGTACAATCTTGATTAATTGTCTTATCACCCTAGTAATAGTATGAATGCATGTGAATGATCGAAGACATTCATTGATTAGGGCTATATGATTGTACTAATGCATTATGGTGTTGTGTGAGGTTGATGTTGTCTGCTAACAAGATACAGGTACATCACAAAAGACAAATCAAGTTCCATGACCATGACAACATGAAGACAAAGACTCATCCATAATCTTTGTTCTACTTACGAGGTATGTATGACTTTGTTATATTATGCTTAACCTATGAGACATGCAGGTTCTAGCTCAGGATCTCTAAATCATTGAAGAGATTGTTTAGATCATGAGGATGACACTAGTGCACACTTGAGCATGCACAGTGGTATAGAATGAATAGAAGTTCAAAAGACATATAGAAGATCAAGCGGGAGGCAACCACACAAACATAAAAGATAAGTATTTGAGTTGTTATTTGAAATAGTAAATGATATTGCTTGTATTTATATTTGTATTCCTAGAATATATCATGCTGAGTGTAAACATTCATAGAGCATTGAACAGTATACTACTAATATGCATATGATTGGTAAGTTGGACAAACATTCCATTGTTGCTTGTCTAGAATGAAACCTCTTTGCTGACATGCTGAGAGTGCACACTCTCGATAGTATGTTCTGGTAGAGATGGAAGGCATCTAGATAGCCACTGTATGCATACAAGATATGGGAAAGTGTTGTGCCAAAGTATTGGTCAAAATAGTTGCATAACTATGTAAATGATATCTGTATGCATAATAGGTTATCATGTCAATATGATTTGATGATTATTACTAATCATGTACTTAATTTTGATTTGTAGGAAAGATCATGATGAATGATGAACACTGAACAAGTGATGGATGTTCAACAAAAGGATTTACAAATCAAACACACTATAGAAGGCTTATGGCTAGAAGATTCTTTTAGAAAGAGGAAGAGAATCATGATGAGATGTTTGCTCCAAGTGGCTAGATAAGACCATTCTCTTAATAGTGTAATTAAAGAAGAAGTGTGAATCAGGTTCTGTATGGGTTCCCAGGATCGATAATCAATTGATGAGCTTAATGATCACCATGGGTGATGTGGATCTCAACCTTTGCTACAAGGTTGAATATGGCTTCTATACACATATGACATGGATGCAAGAAGGAACTCACCATAGAGTTCGAATGATTTTGAGGCTCATATCAGTAGACCCATCTGACGAGAGATGGCACAGATAGATATGCAGAAGATCACTCAATGCAGAGTGTGAATGATGGACAATTGACAACTTCTTGACAAAGCTTGGGCTTTACCAGAAGTAAAGCTGATCCTAACCTTTACCTTAAGGTTGTGGATGATGAACCTATCATACCATTATTGTATGACGATGATCTCTTTCTGACAAGGAATGAGAAACAGATCATGAAAAGAAAGAAGAAGATGGCTGCAGAAATGAAAATGAAAGATCTCATATTGATGCATTACTTCCTAGGTCTAGAAGTATGGCAAGGCTCGTAAGGAATCTTTCTCAGCTAGGGAAAGTATGCTGAGAAATCTTGAGAAGACTTGATATGTTGGAATGACCACTCTCATGGATTCCAACTTGAAGCTGTTAGCGGATGAATCATCAGAGTTAGTGGATATAACTCTATACAGAAAAATTATTGGGTCATTGATGTATCTAATGAATACTAGGTCAGATATATGCTTTGCTGTGAAACACCTTGAGACAGTATCTAGTGGAACCTAGACGAGTTCACCCGATAGCTGCAAAGCATGTGATGACATACCTAAAGGATACGATAGACTTTGATCTATGGAGATCATGACTTCAGATGGCTACACAGATGTTGATTGGGCAGGAAGTGTATCAGACAGGAAGAGCAAATTGAAAGGATGTTATTGTCTGGGATCAGCCATGATCTTGTGGTTTAGCAGGAAACAATCTAGTGTGGCTCTTAGCACAAGCAGAATATATGGCTGCTTGCTCTGCTAAGTTATGAAGTCGTATGGTTTCAGAATTGTTTGACTTAGAGATGGACTCAACTATGATCCCATGTGACAAACAGAGTTGTACCAAAATGGTAGAGAATCCAGTGTTCCATGATAAGTCAAAGCACATAGAAATATGACATTTCTATATACAAGATATGGTGCAGAAAAGAATTAAAGTTCGAATTTGTAACAAGTTGACAGTGTACTAACCAAACCTCTACCTCAAGTAAAGTTTTCCGAGACAAACTTAAAATAGTTCAGAAGGACCCTCCTCGAAAGGGGGAGCGATGTGATCACTTATGATGAGATTGCCCGCATCCACAGTGAGGTCGATGATGTGGATACCTATATTGGTGATGCCGACAGAGAGGTTGGTGGATGGTCCTTAGACAGGGTCTAAGGTGACAAGGGGATTGCATCATCCTTGAACACATGTTCTAAAAGGAACCGTAGACGTATGTCTTCGAGAATGAAGTCCTTGGTGGACATGAGGGGATTGGATCATCCCTGGACTTCAGTCCTAAAGAGAACCGTAGACGTATGTCTTCGAGAATGAAGTCCTTGGTGGACATGAGGGGATTGGATCATCCCTGGACTTCAGTCCTAAAGAGAACCGTAGACGTATGTCTTCGAGAATGAAGTCCTTGGTGGACATGAGGGGATTGGATCATCCCTGGACTTCAGTCCTAAAGAGAACCGTAGACGTATGTCTTCGAGAATGAAGTCTTTGGTGGACGTGAGAGGGATTGCATCATCCTTGAACACATGTTCTAAAAGGAGCCGTAGACAGATGTCTTCGAGAATGAAGTCCTTCGCGGACATGTGAGGATTGAATCATCCTTGGATTTCAGTCCTAAAGTGAGCCGTAGACAGATGTCTCCGAGAAAGAAGAGGGATTGTATCATCCTTGAACACATGTTCTAAAGAGAGCCGTAGACATGATGTCTCCGAAAATAAAGTCCTGAATGAACAGGTGGGGGATTGTATCGTCCCCGGACTCTGGTCCCAGAATTGAGCCGTAGACTGGGTCTCCGATAATGAAGTCCTGAATGAACAGGTAGGGGATTGTATCTTCCTTGGACTTCGGTCCCAGAATTGATCCGTAGACTGATGTCTCCGAGAATTGAAGATAGGACTGCATCGTCCCTAGACCTCGGTTCAAAATGTACGTGATGGGATTGCATCATCCCTAGACATGAGACTTGTCTTAAAGGTACGTGTGAGGACTGCATCGTCCATGAACTAGGTTCAAAATGTACGTGATGGGATTGCATCATCCCTAGACATGAGACTTGTCTTAAAGGTATGTGTGAGGACTGCATCGTCCATGAACTAGGTTCAAAATGTACGTGATGGGATTGCATCATCCCTAGACATGAGACTTGTCTTAAAGGTACGTGAGAGGACTGCATCGTCCGTGAACTGGGTTCAAAATGTACGTGATGGGATTGCATCGTCCCTAGACATGAGACTTGTCTTAAAGGTACGTGAGAGGACTGCATCGTCCGTGAACTGGGTTCAAAATGTACGTGATGGGATTGCATCGTCCCTAGACATGAGACTTGTCTTAAAGTGATAAGGATTGATCATCCTGGAACTTGATCTGGATTGTATCATCCATGGACCTATGTCCTAAAGAGAGCAGAATTGATCATCCTGTAATATGATCGTGTGTGTTGCAGGATATGCTGCTATGCATACTTGATTGATGACAGATGTATTGGTAAGAATACATGCTAGATGTATTGGTGAGAATACATGCTTTTGATAATAGATGTATTAGTGAGAATACATGCTTTTGACGATAGATGTATTGGTGAGAATACATGCTTTTGATGACAGATGTATTGATCGAGATGATCCAGATGCTGTAGATCGAGATGATCCAGATGCTGTAGATCGAGAAGATCCAGATGCTGTAGATCAAGATGTTCCAGATGCTGTAGATCGTGATGCTCCAGATGTTGTAGATCGAGATGCTCCAAATGCTGTAGATCGTGATGATCCAGATGATCCAGATGCTGTAGATCGAGATGATCCCGATGCTGTAGATCGAGATGATCCCGATGTTGATGTTGTTGTAGTTGTTCGAGTGCTGCAGAAGATAAAGACTCAGTACTGAAGATGTTGATGTTCCAGTATTGAAGATGTTCTAGTAACTACTTGAGTTACTGATGATGTTGAGAAAGCTTCCAATGATTTATAGATGTATCATGTATGATGTTGATGACTCCTTGCTCATGCAGATGCTGTTATAATATCCTTCTCGTTAAGGGGGAGTGTTGAGATATTGTAACTTCAAAGAATATTATATTTGTACTTTATTATTCTGGAGATGTTTCATTCCTCCTTGAAGATCTTATTGTATATCCGGAGATGTTTATTCCTCCGTCAGATTGTGGTAACTTGGGTTATTAGACTTCCCTAGTGGGGGTCGGCCCTGTATGTGTTATGTGGGTGAAAGGGTTATTAGACCACCCTAGAGGGGTTGGCCCAGTCAGTTGTAGTGGGGTGTTTAACCCATTGGTTAAATATGAGCCTACATGATTTGTGTAAAAGACAAGTCGAAGTAGTGTATAAATAGAGGAGGTGTATTCCTCATTTTACACACACTCACTCACTTGAGAGTAGCGCACTTGTGGAGGAGAGGTCTGCTATGGTGGAGGAGGAGATCATGTCTTTGGTTTGCATCTTTGTATATTGCTGGTCATCTATATTGAGGAAGCTTTGCTGGGTTTTCTACCCCATGAGGGTTTCTCAGGATAAATCTGTGTCTCTTGTGTTTATGCTGTGCTTGTTGTTTCTTCAGTGATCCTGTATATGCTATTATTGTGAAATGGAATGTAATGTTGCTATTTTATGTCTTAGCATATTAAATCTTAACAGAATGGTCGAAAAAAACTCATGTCATGGGTGTTTTAAATTTAACACCAGATAGTTTTAGTGATGGAGGACGGTACACTTCTGTAGAGAATGCAGTTGCGCAGGTTAGACTGATGATATCTGAAGGAGCGGATATGATTGATATTGGAACACAGTCAACCAGGCCCACAACAATAAGGATTACAACAGAGGAGGAATTGTCTCGGCTTATGCCAGTTTTAGAAGCAGTGGTGCAGATTCCTGAAGCTAAAGGTAAAATCCTATCAGTAGATACTTTCGATGCTAAAGTTGCATATGAGGCAGTCAGAAATGGAGCACATGTTGTGAATGATGTATCTGGAGGTCGTTTAGACCCCAACATGTTTTCTACAGTTTCAGATCTTGGCGTCCCTTATATATTAATGCATATGAGGGGTGAACCGTCAACAATGCAAAATGATGAAAACACAACCTATGGGGATGTATGTAAAGAAGTTGCTGATGAGTTATATTTATAGATAAAGACTGCAGAATAGTTTGGTATTCCTGCATGGGGAATCATAATAGACCCTGGTCTTGGTTTCTCTAAGACGCTTGAGCAGAACTTGGAAATTCTTAGAGGTCTATCAGTTGTTCGACAAGGACTTGCAGCCAACAGTGTGGCTGCTTCTCATGGGCCTATCTTAATTGGACCCTCTCGAAAAGGTTTTTTGGGAAACATTTGTGGTCGCCCAAAAGCTGATGAACGGGATCCTGCTACAATTGCTGCTGTGACAGCTGAGGTTTTGGGTGGGGCTGACATTGTGAGGGTACATAATGTTAAGGATAATTTGGATGCTGTGAAAGTTTGTGATGCCTTATCTAGGCAAACACTAAACAGGTCAAGCTAACTTGTAGGGATGTTAGATCTATCTTTGTTGTACTTCTATTGCCAGTTCTATTAGGGTACATTGGCAACGAAAGTCATCTTTCCTTCTCCATTTCTGATAGCCTAATCCCTCCAAGGCCATCATAAGAGGATCTTCAACAACTGTAAAATGCCTTTACACTATTAAGTTATGAAATAAAAGCTTGAAATACTAAGAAAATAATTATAGTTCTCAAATCCAAGCAATGTCATTCTCAATTTCTACTTTCTGTCTATGTTTAATAGGAACAGAAATTTGTTTCTTCCACAGAGTTAAATTAACTAGCCATAACTAGTTTTACTCCTCCCTCCAGCTTTGGTAGACTCCGCCAATTCTCCTCTACATTTCAGCACTTCATTCTTGAACACTTAACGCTGTGCTTTATCTCCTAACACATTGATTCATAAGATCTCAAATCCATCGGATCTCGTCGCAATCCAACAAAACAATGAATATATGCTATACAACAGCACGTAGTGTTGAACCATATGTTCTTCCATATGACTTAACCCTCCATCGCAATCAACCCAAAATGCTTACCATAACCCTTGTTCCTTGCATACATGACCAACCCAGGCTTTTATCGCACTCAACGATATATGGCCTCCACCGTCGATCATTTACCTCTTGATCTCTATCGTTGGCTTATGAATTCGTTTAACCAACTAACCCTTGCCGTTGATTTACCTCCACAACGCATAGTAACCATCGATTTGACTGTGTAAAACTTCTAATGTCCTCTGCGCAACAACAAACTTGGTTTCTGTCTGAAATCTTCGTCAATATTCAAGAGATTTCTTCATTCAGTTAGCCAGTCGACCAGTAGGATCACAAGACATGATTCAAACAAGAAATTGCTTTCGATTTCAATCAGTAAGCTTGAATAAGCAACTGCCCTATATACAGATCATGTGTTCTCTGAACAAAACTGTATTTACGTTTATATAATTGCAAAATGCTCAATCATAAACAAGAAAACGAATCCAAAATAGTACTAAATCTTCTTCCAGCTTGAATTTCACAATTAGATCTTTACAAAACAGAGAGATAAGTCTCTGTACATGCTCCAGGAAATTTACTTTGAGCTCCCCTATGACCTAATCTCCAAGCTTCCTCGAGCTAACTAAGCTCCAATGAGCTACCTGACCTAAAAACTCAACTGTGTTAAATACAGCTTCTATTCTGTTATTTAGATCCTACAAAGAAGGAACAGAGTCCTTAGTCGACTCTACTGACCCTATGACTCATCAGTGACTCACTAACCAACTACTAAAAACACTCAACTAACTCTAACAAACCCTATCTTGATATTTACATGTGGAAAGGTTCAAATATCCTTATCCAAGTTTTATTCAGCTTTTTATAAAATAAAGCAATTTACATAGGTGTGAGACCCTAGGTCTCCTTAAGTTTCCCTTGACCTTGTGAAGTCATAAATGACTTCACTGAGGTAGTCTATGCTCCTGCATCAATTTCATTCTCTAGGCATCCATTTATACTGTTAGGATATTCCTATACTCCATCCTAGTCCTTCTAACATTTCTGACATTTTCAGTCTTGCATGCAAAATTAGGGTTTGCATGCAATTAGGGTCTGCAGCACCAGCACCTAGCCCTTGGCAAACTAGCCCCAGGAGCTTCTCTTGGATCAGTCTTAGCTCTCCTAGAGCTTAGTGCGCCCTCTTTTCAGTTATTGCATGAGAAGGGCGCCTTTCTTCATCTGCCAGTCCAGTTTAGTTAAGTTATCTTCAGTTCTTCCTTGATTTAAGGATTAACTGACTCCTAACTGACCTTATCACTCTTTTGGACCTCCAGTGTGACTAGATAGACTGTTTTGACTCCAGTTAGCTCCATGAGCGCCCCCCACTGAGTCTCCTTCACTATATCAGTGCTTCCATGTGCCAATTACACCAACCACTCTCAGTTAGACTCCCGGTTGATCACTACTTGTGCATTGATGACTTCACTGATGATGAGATAGACTCCTAGTTTGGCACTGATGACTCTCCACTGATTATGGATCTGTGCATGAAGGATAATTCGAATTACACCTAGTGAATTCGAATCCTCATACTCAGCAATTGTATATTTACCCGGTTACTATTCTGATTAATGTAATGTGTGTAATTATTCTGCCTCTATTGGATCTATGTTCTATTGCTTCTCTCTTCTTCCTAAATTCTTTCATTGTGAGGTTTACATCATCTCTTTGGATCTTATGTGGGCAATTTCACATGGTATCAGAGCCTTGAGAGTATATTCTACCTCCATTCTTGAGAGTTTTTTGCAGGTATTTTGAAGTTCCAGCAGTTGCAGCAGCAGATTTAGTAGCTTCTATTTTGCACTTGTTCAAGCAATCAAGATGAGCAATTCGAATGCTCCTTCTTCTATACTTCTCACTCCTTTCAATTATTTCGAATGGAAGAGGAAGATGATAATACTCTTGCAATCAAGAGGGTTTACTAGAATAGTTGAAGAAAAAGATGCCATACCACATCAAGCTGAAAAGAGAGTCAAGCACCTAAACAAAATGGATGAAGCCTTTGGATTCATATGCCTTCATATATCTGATGATCTATTGTTTCATGCTGATGGATTGAAGTCTCCATATGATTTATGGATAAAATTGAGGAGTCTTTTTGGCAAACAAGACGAACTGAGAGGCTACATTCTTGAGAATGAATTGGTTGCCCTTCAACCTAGCAATTTCGAGAGCATTCAAGATTTCTTCTCCAAATTTCAGAATTTGGTTTTGCATTGCAAGCAATGTGGCATCACTAAAAGTGATGAGCAATTGATACTCTCTATATTGAGCAAACTTGGATCTCAATTTTCTGTCTTTGTATCTACCTTTCATTCTGTTCGAATGTCCATCCCTGGATGGAAGTTTCCCACCTTAAGTGACTTCATTGAGGCTCTCACTCAAGAAGAGAACAAACTGTTTCAAATGGGTGCCATCAAAACCTCCAGAGATCTAGCTCTGTTGGCTGGTGAATCAAGTGGAGCGAATGATAAAGGGGGACAAAAAGGCAAAGGAAAGAAACCTTCAAGATCCAAGAATGACAAACAAAAGAGACCAAATTGTACCTACTGCAAGAGAGGAAACCATCCTGAGCATGTCTGCATGCATAAGAAGATTGATCTTCTAACCAAGCTTCTTGAACAAAACCAAATTGTTGTTCCAAAAGAAGCAAAGATGTCTGATTCTGGAAGTGGATCTGATGATTGTCATGCATTGATGGCTGGTTTTTCAAAGACAAAAGCTCTCCTCATAGATTCTGGAGCTTCCAACCACATGATGGCACAAGAAGAATCCTTCTCCTCTTTGGATCTCCAAGATGGGCCTACCATTCACATGGGAGACAACTCTCAGATTTCTGCCAAAGGTTTGGGTACAGTTCATATGGAGCATGGTAAGTTCAAAAATGTCTTATTTGTTCCTTCTCTTACAGCTAATTTGTTATCAGTATATCAAATGACTCATACAGGATCTCCAAAACAAGTGATTTTTGGTCTAGACACAGTAGAGATTACAGAAATCTCCACTGGAAAGGTTATAGCGAATGGGATTGCTAATCATGCCTCAAAGGCATATAAGTTCTCCCACTTCATGCCCTTCTCTCCAACTATCCCTTCAGATTCTGATGAAGATCACAGTGACTTCTCTTCCAGTGACTCCTATTCTAGTGAGGAAGAAGATCAAGATTTTGATGTTGAGATCATGGTTCAAGAAGATTCAGAACCAACACCTATTCTTAGTCCAGATTCAAGAGAAATATGTTCTCACACAGTCCTTGCTACTACTAAGAACACAGTTGATGATTTATTTGCTTACAGAACTACTAGGCTTCAGCAGCATGCTAACCTTGCATTATGCCATCCACCTCTCCATGAGAGATGCAGCATGATGATGGGGTTTACTCTTCCATTCTTTGGGAAAACTCATCATGATACATTCGCTCCAGTGACAGAAAAAGTTCCTGAAAGACTTGCTACATTCAGCACATTCTCTAGCACTTGCATTCGCACTTTACAGAGGATTAGCTTACCAAGTCTCTTTGCAAAGTTTTCACTGATGAAAGCTTGCTTCTTTTCTGCTTAGAGTAATGGCTCCTTGAGTTATTCAAAAATATAAAAAAAAAAGAAAAGAAGGAAAATTGAGGCAGTATTCTTTTTATCATTTCATTGATTGTATGGGTGACCTTTGGTCCTAGTTACCAGGGCCCAGGATGGATTAAGGGGGGGTGTTAGGATATTCCTATACTCCATCCTAGTCCTTCTAACATTTTTGACATTTTCAGTCCTGCATGCAAAATTAGGGTTTGCATGCAATTAGGGTCTGCAGCACCAGCACCGAGCCCTTGGCAAACTAGCCCCAGGAGCTTCTCTCGGATCAGTCTTAGCTCTCCTAGAGCTTAGTGCGCCCTCTTTTCAGTTATTGCATGAGAAGGGCGCCTTTCTTCATCTGCCAGTCCAGTTTAGTTCAGTTATCTTCAGTTCTTCCTTGATTTAAGGATTAACTGACTCCTAACTGACCTTATCACTCTTTTGGACCTCCAGTGTGACTAGATAGACTGTTTTGACTCCAGTTAGCTCCATGAGCGCCCCCCACTGAGTCTCCTTCACTATATCAGTGCTTCCATGTGCCAATTACACCAACCACTCTCAGTTAGACTCCCGGTTGATCACTACTTGTGCATTGATGACTTCACTGATGATGAGATAGACTCCTAGTTTGGCACTGATGACTCTCCACTGATTATGGATCTGTGCATGAAGGATAATTCGAATTACACCTAGTGAATTCGAATCCTCATACTCAGCAATTGTATATTTACCCGGTTACTATTCTGATTAATGTAATGTGTGTAATTATTCTGCCTCTATTGGATCTATGTTCTATTGCTTCTCTCTTCTTCCTAAATTCTTTCATTGTGAGGTTTACATCATCTCTTTGGATCTTATGTGGGCATTTTCACAGATACCAAGAACAACAAAGAAGATACAATAGTTTGATTTGCACAATTTGTGACATGGGTTGATTGCAATGATGCTTGAGGTCCAAAAATGCTTGTCAGCACGTTGTTTTAACTTTTTCCTCAAAGAGTAAGGATAAGACAGGCAAAGTTATTCTTAATCCATTGTAGTTTGTTTGTCTTCTCTTTGTTATCTCAGCTATATAATCCTTCTCCTACCTGGTGTAAAGAACAAAAAGGGCCTTTATGGACATAATTGTCCTTTTTTATTTTGACATATTCATCTTATAATTCATTACTAAATACTAGATAATATATCAGAAAATATACATCATTGAGCGAAAATTTTGATATATAGTTTACTCCTCCCTAGGATAGCCAACATATCTACCTTGAATCCAGTTTCGAGAAACTCTACATCTTCCCTGAAAATGCCAATCTTGGTTGAACTCTAAACTGCCAGTTCTGATCCGAAACCTGTGAAATTCACCCAACTGATTAAAAGTTGCACGGCATTTCCTTTCCATGAAAAGGAGATGCCTGTCAGTGTCAATCTTATGGCATCCCAAATGCTTCTACCAGCCTGTTTGACCATCCATCCTTCTATTTTCAAAGATAAACCCTTTCCAGAGATAAAAGCATTATGTCTCTGTTGGTTATACTCTTGAAAATATCATGGTTCTGATTTAATACCAAACATCTTTTGTGTTTGAAATTGATGCCAGTATGGCTCAAATCACCATCTATTGCACTTGATCCATATATTGATTAATGTTTAATCCACTCTGAAGAGGCATTTGCAATATTGAGTTGTTTTGTCATTTCAGGATCCATGAAGGCCTTAAAATGTGTATTAAAATTGCCCCTTTTGAGCAACACAATTACCTCTCCTTAAAAGAACTTCTTTTGAACTTGTCAATTCACTTCTTTAATATGTTTGATGAACCTCTGAGGCAGTCTCTTATAGGTTACTGGTTTTCCAAGAAAAAAATTACATCAATAAAATCTAGGTAGAAAAGCTCTGGCAGGCTGTGTTCCAGTGGTTGAGACAATGTATCATCGTAATAATAATCTAAGTTCAAAACCCGGCTGGTGTAGAGCCCTGGGTTATAAATTGGTCAAGTTTGATGAGTTTCATATGCATCATTAATTCAAAAAGGAAAAACAATAGGTAGAGAACTTTAACAATCAATGACCATAATACGAAAATGTTAATGCATCACAATACAATACAGTTGATGATTACAACTTTTGATATGCCGTTGTACAATGGTTACTAGAAGACCTTATACTACCCTTTCCTAGCTCTCCTCTCTTTCTCTTTCACTGCGCTCAATATTTTGTTGTTTTGTCATTTCAGAAGCCATGAAGGCCTTAAAAAAATAAAAAGTTTATTGCAATTTTCATACCCCTTTTGTGCAACATAATTACTTCTGAGTCCTTAAAGAACATCTTTTAAACTCATTGATTCACTTCTTTAATATGTTCCATAACTTCTAGTCAAATTAATGGTCAAAACTTTTTTCTTTACAAGTTTATCTCTTATTTTCTGTTTAACTTCTTGGTACTAAGTCTTGACTCACTAGATTAAATATTCACGGGTTGCCTTTTCCTTTTGCTTTACATGAAAAATATAATTACATGTATTCCCAGATATTATCAAGAGTTTTGTTGAATCTTGGTTATTTCCATGAATGAAAATAATGGTGAATTCTTGGGTTTGGTCCAGTCTTCGGTGTTAAAATCTCAACTCATTTCTGGTTAAACGATATGAAGGTAGAGCACTATGTTAAATTAATTATTGACTTGTTGTATTCCTTATGATTTCCATGTTCTCTCTCATAGATTTTGAACACTTGTTTGACACTTACTAATCATCCATTTAGAGCTAGTCATGAAGATTTGAAACACGTCACTGTGTTCTCCTTTGTTCATTTTACCTAATTTTAGAAATGGATTTTTCACCCATGTTAGTACTCATACAGTACTCATACTTTGGGCTCTTGAACATAATGGATCTAGCCTTTATCTTTCAATTATTAAAGTTAGATGCATATTGATCTTGCGATATCTCTACATACCAAACTTTTAATTATGCAACATCTCGACAGCAAGAATTAGTTTTGTACTCTACCCAACTTACTAATCGCGTGTATTTGACATCATCCTTTTAGCATGTTAAAACACTCTTTTAATGATCTTTTCTGAAGCAAGTTTTGGCCTTTGTCTTCTTATGGTCAATCCATACTCTAGTTGTGTACGTTTTTGACATCATCTTTTGAGCATGTTAAAACAGTTTTTTAATGATCTTTCCTGAAGCACTTTTTGGCCTTTGTCTCCTTATGATCAATTCGTACTCTAGTCATGTGAAAGTACAAGTAATTATAGAAGATGATCTTGAAGGAAATAAACCAGAGTTTCTGTGCATAACTTTGGAAACCTGCCACTGATGTAAAATTGTACACAACATTTGTTATTAGAATTCTTAGTTTAGTTTATGGACTCAACTTTCTTATGAGGAAAAAAAAGTATTTTGGTGTTTTTGGTTTTAAAGCTTTAAATTACATGCATCAGATAATTACCAAAAAATTTCAAATCTTTGGTCTCATCCTCTGTTAGCAGGAGTCAAATTAATGGTCAATAGCTTTTTTTTTACAAGTTTATTTCTCATTTTCTGTCAAACTTCTTGGTATTGATTCTTGACTCACTAGATTAAATCTTCATGGGTCACCTTCTCCTTTTGGTTTACATATATTCCCAGATATTATGAAGAGTGTTTTGCTGAATCTTGGTATATTTGCATGAATGAAAAAAATGTCGAATTCCTGGGTTTGGTCCAATCTTCGGTTTTAAAATCTCAACTCATTAAGTTCTGGTTATATATAAAGGTTGAGCACTGGCTTAAATTATTTATAGACTTTTGGTTTTCCTTATGAGTTCCATGTTCTCTCTCACGAATTTTGAATTTGACACTTAGTAATCATCCATTTAGCGCTAGTCATAAAGATTTGACAGCTTCTAAGTCACTGTGTTCTCCTTTGTTCATTTCACCTAAATTTTGAAATGCCTTTTTGTACTCTACCTAACTTACCCATTGCATGCATTTGACATCATCTTTTGGGCATGCTTAAACACTTTTTCAATGATCTTTCCTAAAGCAAGTTTTGTCCTTCCATTGTGTGTAGTGGTGTATCTATTGTTTTGAAGCATATAGTTCCTTCTCAATGCTTAGATTATTAATTTATTATGCTCTTGTTTTAAATAAATATGTTGTTGAAATGTGTCTCCAATCTAATTTTTATTTTCCATCACCAATGGACTTGGATAATTTTCCAAAGGTATATCTTAGGTTTAAAAAGGAAAAAAAGTCAATCATACCTAGTTTTAACTTGGGCTTACTTGTTTGAGTTAAAAAATAACAAGTCTAGAGTTTTATTTGGAGTACACTCTTAGACTTCACGTTGCTTACTCTCTTCGTGTGCGTAGGTGTCATTGTTCTTTGATTCACTCTCAACTTCATTTTAACATCCAGAGAGTCAAGTGTATTGGCTATTATCGTTAAGTGCAATAATATTACATGTGTCTTGATGATGGTTAGATGATCTGTATGCTAGTGTGTTCATGGTAGAATGTTTTTAGGATTTTTGGTCTTTACATACTCGCACATATATATCATTACATATACAAGTATAAAATTGTAGGAGAATGGTAAATTTGTAAATTGATGTTGCTTACTACTTTTTACTAAGATTAATTTTGGTTTAGGGTTTCTTGGTTTAGGGTTTCTTTTATCTAGATGGATATTAATGGTCTTTAAAGGGTTGTAGTGAGATATTAATATGTGGGGTCTATTGGATAAAAATAGTGAATTATAGTATAGGAGGTGGAACATTTTGTATTAGTAAAGGGAATATTTTGTGCCTTTCATTTCAAGTATGATCATTTGCTTTGTTTTTCTTTCTCTTAATTATCATGCTTAACTAGTGTGAATAAGTGGCTTTTTTAAAGATAGTTAATGCATTATGCTTGCATCTAGTTTTATTTTATCATTTGCATGCATTATTAGTGGTAGGGGAAGCAACATCCTCGAGGATATCCCATCATAGTGTCTTGAGTGCAACATTCACACACTGTTGGTCTCTTAGAGAATTTGTGGAGCCATCCCCAGGAGATGGTATGTTTTGGGATATGATTAGTGGCAGTTATAGGGAGATTGGAGTCCGGTTAGGAGTTATAAGAAATTAAGCGAAGCTTTTCAATACTCAAGCTACCTATCATTCAAGCGCAATTTAGTGCCTGTACTTGAATATAAATAACCTATCTGAATCTGGTCCTCAAATCTGAAATCAGATTGTCAATTGGACTAGACCATGCCAAACACAATGGATGCCTGAAATTCAATGTGCTTGTAATGGCTCGAAATATGACATGGGTGTTGTTCACCATACTGGGTCACCCCATATATCTAGTCACTTGCTAAAAAAAATGCAAATCTTTGAACTGGATCCTCAAATATGAATTTGGATTGTCAATCAGAGAAGTCTCCAAAAACTACTAAAAATAACAACTACTAAAAAGATAAATTGCTAAGAATTGCTGAAAAAACATTTTCTTAGATTTGCTTAAAAATTGAACCCCATGTATATCCTCCCCAAAGGGTGCCCAAAAACATGACCAGATCATGTGAAACATAACACTGCAACTTAACTTGATCACACCTTGTGGTATCTTCAACCTCCCATACTCACTCTAAATATTGTGCACTTTCTGCTACCGTATCACCCATCCATCTATATCTAATATGTATCCTCTGCCTATACTTGAATGGAAATAATCTATCTGAATTGTGTTCAACCATCTATCCCTGTGTAATAACGACATGCAACCATGTGCCAAGTTTGAAAAGCACTCAATGAATTGCCGATGCCAAATGGTCAAGCAATCCACCTCATAATGTAGTAACAAATCTTTGATGCCAATTTGTGAACCTTGTAACAACAAGCTCACTTTGAATGATATCCAGGAATATCTACGGTAGATTAACACTCTAATTTATAAGGTCAAATACAGTGTTACCATGCCCCCGAGAGTTGAAAGCAACCATGAGTTGCCTTTGAGATCGAAACCTCGATAAAGCAAGTCATACTACATTCACTAGGAGAAATGACCAATGTATTTAGGGACAGGGTTTCCAACCAAGGTCAAAATCAAAATGTAAATCAAGGTCAAATAGGGAGTTGGAGCAAAATAAAAGGTAGGATCAAAACCCTTTCCCAATACGGATGTGAGAAGAGTGCCTTTGGACATTATGAAAGAGGTGTAAAAAATACAAACTTATTGTCGTTTATAGGCTTAGATGGGAGTCAGGTAACAGAGGTGTGGCTAACGGGTGCTAAAAGAGCAATAAATTTTAAAATAATACAGTATTGTGGAAAGCCACAAATAGCCATGATTCTCCTTTAAGGGGAAGCCTTGTTGTGGTGAGTGAATGAGAAAACTAAGTTACAAGTCACCCCCATGCAAGTTAGCTTGGAAATGTTAGAGGAAACCTATAAGACTCTATACCTATCAGACAAATGCAAACACCAACAAGTGTGAGCATTCCATGCAGTTAGGTAGAATGATAGACCCCTAAGTATCGAAAGCAACCGTGGGTTGCCCTTGAGACTAGAACCCCAATAAGGTAAGCGATACTACATTCCATAGGAGAAATGACCAAAGTATTTAGAGATTGGGTTTCCAACCAAGGTCAAAATCGAAACATAGATCAAGGTCAAGAGAGGGAGCTATTGAAAAAGAAAAGGTAGGATTAGAACCCTTTTCCTAATACTGATGTGAGAAGAGCACCTTTGGACATTATGAAAGAGGTGCAAAAATCCAAACTATTGGAGTTTATAGGCCAGGATGGCGTTCGGGTAGCAGAGGCGTCGGTAATGGGTGTTACAAGAGCAATAAGATTTAAGACAATATACTCTCATGGAAGGCCACAAATAGACATGAGTCTCAAAGAGGAATCCTTGCTGTGGTGAGTGAATGAGTAAACTAAGTTGCAAGTCACCCCCATGCAAGTCACCTTGGAAATGATCGAGGAAACCTTTAGGACTCGGTACCTGTCAGACAAATACAAACACCAATAGGTGGGAGCATTCCATGTAGTTAGGTAGAGTGATAGACCTGTAGAAACTTATGAGGTAGGGTTCTTCACATTATTTCATCATGTGGACTATATGGCGGACAACAAGAGGCAAGTTAAAAGATTCCTTCATGGACTAGTTCCTTTAGTTCGAGTTGAAGTTGTCATGTGGAAACCCACTATCATAGCCACAACAACAAGTCTAGCCAGGTCGGCCTAAAACATGATTGATTTGGAAGGACAATTAAAGAGTTATGAGGCCTTCAAAGAGCCCTTCAAAGATAGGGTCATTAGAGTTGGGAAACAAAGATATGGCTTTTGTGGAAGATAGAACAATGTAGCCAGGGTTTGTTGGCATAACATCTAGGATGCGTCCTACATAACTGAGGGGTCAAACCTATGTACGAGGAACATGAGGTAGTGGCAGAGGGCTTGGTGGTCATGGTTGGGGTAAGATAACAATGCACACTCAAACATGGTGTTGGGTGTGTGAGGGATCCCATTATAAAAGGGATTGCTTAGAGTATCAAGCTGGGATTGATTAAAGTGGGAGGATACCCAACCCCAACATCGAGTTCCCATTGCAATAACCTACCACTAAGTTGATCATGGAGCCACAATTGTGGAATTTGTTGGTATGATTAAAAGCATCCCTCATTTTGTGTTGATTGATTCTAGTGCCACTGATAGTTTTATTTCCCTTTATGCACTTATTAGATGTGGATTGGTAGCTCAAGACCCGAATGACATTAAGATGATAGAAATGGATTCCAGTGTTAAGCAATCTATAGATTGTTTGGTGAAGAATTTTATCGTCAAAATTGGGAGTTGTGTCATGTAACGCCCCATTTTGACATTACTACCTGAACTACTATTATATATTATATTTGTTTGATTGTGAGACTTCGTCGGTTTGACGACACCGTGGACATATGGTTCTATTATTTGGTCGATATATACGTGTGTGTGTGTGTGTGATGTTAGTATTATGATCGATATTCATATTTAGATATGTATCATATGTTAATTATGTCTCATGTATGCAAATTACTGAATGATGGGTACGTGGATATGTAACAACCCTCATATACAAATATAGGGAATATTTAATATAATAAATATAATGTAATATAATATAATGTAAGATAATAAAAAGAAACATGAAAATGAAGTAACGGAAAGCAAATTTTGCATAAAGAAATAAATTAAATAAGAAATTAAGAAATTGGGAGGAGAAGGAGATAAAAGCAGGAGAAGGAGTGAAGAGAAGGGGCTTTTTGTCTTTGGGCATCTTGGAAGAGGAGCTCTGGAGGAGAGGAAAGCAAGATAGCAATGGCATAGGGTTAATTGTTGGGGGCTCGGGGGCCTCAGCCATTGGCTGGGGGTTGGTTGGGTGGAGAGTCATCCCCCCACCTTCAGTTGCACACATGGGAGTTGTCAAGGTAATGGTAGCTATCAATCATCCAATCAGGTATGGCTCAATAATTATTACAACATATTTTTTGTTATTGATGATTAGATCCACATTGTTTTTGCAGATCTTCTATGCATTTTGTTCTTTCTTTAATTATTTGGATTTATATGAGTTTACAGATCACTGTTGGTATATGATTCCAGTTGCATGTTGGTTCTTCGTATTATATAATTTTAAATGAGTTTGTGACCCTTACATTTGGTATTAGAGCTTTGTTCAAACCCTTAGGACCTATGGGATTTTCCCAGCTAATCTTAATTAATAAGGTGAAATGTTATAGTGGCTAAAACTGGTCAAATCTATGGATGCACCCTCAGATCTAGTGCTTATGACAAATCTAGAACTCTCTTAGTACATGGAGGTCTGCATGTTAAATCTGCTAGTTTGTACAAAGGAAAAACTTGAGTTGAGATCTAAAAATGGTTGAATTACAAAAAAAACTAAATCTATGTAAAATTTAAAGACTAGAATTAAAATCAAGTTAATGGGTGTTGGGATTTGAACCCAGATCTCCTGGCACAACAGGAAGGAGCCTTACTTAGGTTACACCCATGGCTTAGCATAAAGATATAATGTAAACCTTGAGAAAATAATTAACTATAGAGGAAGCAGAAGAAGAGCATGCCTCATCTCTGAGAGTTGGCAACCTCAAGAAACTTGTCAGCGGCCGAAGCCTAAGATAACCTCAATAACTATAACACACGATTGCCTTCATGTTTCCCTTCATCTGCGTCAGATTCTTCAACAAAATCTGGCAGAGTGTTGAGAAAATAAAGGTCACCCATTTGATTTCTGCTGCTGCCAATCTTCCTAGTGCTAGTAATCTTACTAGTGCTAGTATCCGTGCGTGTCAGCTTCAGGTTTGGTTAACTCTGAGGGCCATGCCAAGTACACCACTCAAAAATGTTTAGCCATGCTCCATGTCAACGATCTGAAATTTGTAGCTGGCATCAGTGTGCGACTCTTTGGGTGTGGGAATGGCCTCCTCTCACCCTTCCTGAAACACATTGCCTTTGGTATGATATTTTGTGGGATAGTTTAGGGGTATCTCTCAAGTCGATGCCAAGTGATCTTGCCGATCCCCACACTTCCACAAAATAGCGAATTCAGAGGTTCCAGCATGGTGAACCTTGTCCTTAAACTAAATTAATTGCATGGCAGAAACAGTCTGCAACCTCCAAACTGTGTTTTCCTTGGGAAAATCCATGCACAACTGTACCTGCACATTCCCATGCTTGCTCTGAGAATTTCTTATGATGGTGTTACAATCCGTTACATTTGGATGCAAGTATGCAACAGTTGCATCTAACTCCACAAACCATATCCATGAGGTGTGGTGGCTGTAACTGAGGAATCCGTTACATTTAAAATTCATATTACTCTCCAATACATCGGTTACATATTACTCTCCATTACATACGTTACATATTACTGAAGTATCCGTTACATATTACTCTCCATCATTATGCACCACGTTTCCCAACCTTGTTTGTTTGTTAATCTTAGATTTCATTAAAATATGGAGCAATCCTCCTGTCGTGAGTAAGAGATTATGACCTCTTTAAAAGATAATATTTCCCATATACATTGTAATGGAATTCAACCTAGACCAATGTAATTAAAATTTGCTTTGAAGCAATTACTAAAGTTGCAAAGAAATAGAAGAAAGATGATTATTTAAAACGCATAAATATCCGTGAATTCTTAATGATCATCCTTCATATTATGTTGGCTATTTAACTAAGCTTATGAATAATTGCAGTGACTAATATATGTGCTGGAATTTTAATTATAAAAGCTTTATTTAATCTGAAACTTTCAAATTACCAGTTCGTAAAGTTTTGATACGTTGGGGATGGTTCCAGGTCCAGTCTCTACCGTTAGGTTCTGGAATTATAACAGGTAATTCTAACACTTTCAAACAATGAATCGTCTTTGCCTTGCTTTTACTCATGACATCGCTTCTGGTTCACCTGGCATAAATACCAACACTTGAATCACTCCCAGCGCGTTCATTAGTTATAAGAAGAATAGGAAAATAAGTAGTTAGATTGTTGGCTCATGATATATATGGTTTTACACATGATAGTAATCAGTAGTTATGTGCTACATTACCTCCTAAGGATTTAATCAAGTTTGGATTGCACGACTATGATTATGTATAAATATGCTGGATGGGTTTGCATCTCTATGATTAATGCTCTGAGAAAATAGGTACCGAATAGTTTCCACGATACATTTCAATATTTTGTCGGCTTCGCTCTCTAAAGGGATGCCATTTCTTTCGAGAAGGCATTGGAGATGTCCTCCATAACAGAACTCGGAAATCATGAAGAGATTCATTTTAGCGACAATTTATTTAGGGTATGTCTCCCAGCTACGCATGCGTTTTACCTTAATCTCATCCGTTTCTTCTTAACCAGCTCTACTTCTGCGTTTTATGTTTATCTCATCCGTTTCTTCTTATCTCATATGTTTCTCATGCGTTTTACCCAGTCGATTGAGTTTTACATTTAATTCTTGTTAAGGACTTTCATGGGAATCACTAAATTCTCTTCTTGACAAAATGCAATCAAGTGAGCTTGACAATATAATGCTGGGCGAATTTTGAAAAGCCTTCTTAAAATATGGGGGAGAAATCTTATTGTGTAGTCATCCAGTATTACTTGTATGTTCAATCCTTAACGTTAGTATTTGATCATGTTTGTGATTTATCTAACGTTAATATTTGATCATGTTCGTGATTTATCTACTGGTTTCAGATGAAAGGGTGCTTGAGGGCTTGACGGGTACATATATTCATTTCCTTGTGTTTACTTATATATATTTCCTACTGACTAGGGTAGATAATTTTCACCGCAACAGTTTCTTTGACCAATTATTCTGGCCCAGTGGCCACACCCAGTAGGGGGCACTGACCTTCAAGATAAGTAGTTTTTGAGTAAAACCATCTCATCTCATGCATTCTCGGTAATGGGCATTTTTTTACATACGAGTTGTTCTCTGATTGACCTGCAAATGCACTTGTATAAGGCTTAAGTTATGCTTCTTGGCATATATATAAAATAAAAATTTAAATTGCACTTTTTAAGAACTGATACTAGGCCTGTTGTACACTCTAGTTCCAAATTCAAAACGTAGGTATTTGCTAGGATGCCCACCCCATAAATCTGCGATTCCATTTCGTGTTGATCTGTTTCGTCACGTGCTGATCCATACCATTTACTGTGTATTACCTTTTGAAGGGTAATATATTTCACACTAGATCATTATATAAGAATATGCCCGTAAATAGAAGCCTCTATGCAAACCAGAAGGATGACTAAGGTATTATAAAAGAATACACTTATATTATTGTAACTATCCGGTCAAAAGATTTGTTTTGAAGTAAACATCAATATTTGTTTTTTAACCAGCAAATACTAGAAAACATGCTCAAGTTGTCATTTGCTAAGCAAAGGTCTGAGACTCTATTGGTTCAATTAATTCACTCCAACTCCGGATTATTCACTAATTTTATTTCACTATGATTGCAAGCCTGTCGTGGCTAACCTCTATTCCATCGGTTCCTTTCCTGGAAGCCAGCGTGGATGGTCTCCTCGTGAATGCTTCCTGCTCTCAAATCCTTTGAAAGTTATGCCTTTTTAATATATATTTTTCATATTCACAAAGGGAAGGCTTTGCTGATGTGCCCTCCCTTGCTTCGGTCTATACCCTTCCTCGGTGACGTGGTGCACTCCGGATGCCTTAACCATGGCTTTTAGTGAGCTGGTAGGCCTGGACCGCATGATATCTGGTTTAGTTTCTTATTGTATCAGTTGTATAAAAAAAATAAAAAATACAACTTTTTCCATCATCGCCTTGTTTATGGTGAATCTCTAAGATCTGCTATTACTCTCAAAAGTGTTCTATACACGATTCGCCCAAACTCGGGTAGCCTTATTTATGGAGTTGTTATGTACAAGGTATCTCACCGTCACAGAATTTGATCTCATAATTTTGGATTGTCTCCAACAAAACACCTCGAAGAATTTCCAAGGCTTCAATTAATTGCTTCCGTGTGTCCATATGTTGAAGGTGATAAATTGTAGTTTCGTGGGTGATATGTTGAATTGAATTGTAGTTTACTGGTATCATAAATATCTGACCATCAACCATCATGCGCCGACCACATTCCCAGTTAGTAATAATATCGTATAAAATTTGTAAGCAACCCAATGGCTAGCGGGCTTGCAAAGATCATGGTATGGTAAAGAGATAACGTTAGCGATGGTCCCACTTAGCAATGTGTGTTATCTGCTAGGCTTGAATGTGCCACCTGGAAGTCTCTCCCGATGCCCTTGTGTACGTCCTCCACTACCTTAGCTTTTCTATTGTATTCTCTGCTCGAGAGCATTACTCGTTCGATCTGCATGGATTTGAAAGGCGACTATTTCTTTGTCAATTATGATGCCATGAGAAGGGCGTCTCTCCATGAGAGATGACTACTCCTTTTAAAGTTTGATAACATTTGCAGAATGAATATAGGGGAGACAATATACCAAACCTTCATAAAAAGAAGCATAGGGAAGCTATCTAGCTAATTCAATACATTCAATCTATGGCTCTGCATAATCTGTATCTATGAAGAACCTTATTCACACTAACAAAATTTTAATATGAGCTTTCTGTTCTAAGGGAGCCATTACCTATACTTGCAAGATTCTTTTCTGTGGTCGGTCGAATGCTATTTGTTTTAAAGTTAAACGTTAATTTGGATGTTAAGTTGGGGTTATCATATTAGGTTCAAAAGAGGAAATAGGGGCAAGTTCTGTTTTTGGGTATTGACCAGCCTTTTCACACGAATTCCTGAGTTTGCATTGGTGTTTGTTCATTGGCGAGCAAGTAAACCTCCATAACACTATTGGTCAACTACTCAGATATGGATTTTGGGTTGATCATTATTGGAACAGTTAGTGGGATTAAGGACAGTATGGGGAAAAACGATGGAAGGCAGACAATTAATATCTTCAAGATTGGGTTTATAATAAAGCATAGTATCAATCACATTACTAGGAATTAGACAAATTATGTGGAGAAGGCAGAATATTTACTCGAAGTAGTTGGAATTAAGTCAATTTATAGAGTAAGGAGTTTATGGCTATCTGACATGACAAGCTATGACTAGAACTGCATGTACGTGTAAATGTGTAGATTTCATGTTAAGGGTTTATTTCAACGCGAAAAGTGTCATTCCACAAACAGAATTGAGGCAAGAAATGGAAAACGTCTGGTATGAGAGCATGCATAACTTCTTTATGGATTTCTGATCTCGGTAAAAGGAAAATTTAAGACAATGATAAACAAGATGAGATTCGAATCTGGAACAGCGTGGAAATGAATTCATAGCAGTGTGATAAATTTCTTTAATGGTTTTCACATCTCAGTTAAAAGACAATTTCAAATGGATAGACAGAGGTGAAGGGATGAAATCGGATCCTTGACAGTGTGGATATCATTTAAATAACCAGAGGTTTATGCAACCACTAGAGGAACAGAGATCGGCATGTCACAGAGAATCAAAAGGTGGATCTCAACGAATTGCAACAGGGCTGGATCGATCTAAATTTAAGAGGTCTGGAAGTTATCTGGATCTCAACAAAATTGCGGGCAAGGTTTAAATAATCAATACACAAAAACCAACTTAATCAGGATGTAAACAAAAATTTATATAAACTCATACCCAAATCGACATCTGACAAAACAATTCTGGAAACATTAAATGAGATGCCAACAAAATTTTTAAATGAACTTATACCCAAATCGCCTTTTGTTTAGAAAAAAAATTATGGAATTAGCTAAATGAGATGCAAACAGAGTTGAATATTCTTATACCCGGATCGACTCTTGTTCCAGAAGGTTCAAGCGTTAAGTTTTGAGATAGTAGATTCAGGAAATTGACTTAGGTTTACGAACAGAGGTCAGAGAAAAAGTGACAATTGGTGGTTGATTATTTCTCTAATTGAGTCGTAGTAGCAAAGCATTAGTTTCCACTTATCTGTATGCTCAGTTGGAATGATTTACATAGGTGCTTGAGTCTGGGTCGCTTAACAGGTAGCGGGACAGAGTATAACCCAGATTTCGTATTAAAAAATCAACGCTATAATTCCAACAGAAACCAAGATCTAGACTTTAATTACTATGCCATCACGCTGATGCAATCAAAGGAAAAGAAGGCAGGGCAGTGGATACCCACGAGATGGAGTCATGATGGCGTGACATTGACAGAGATGTGATCGAGGGTGCAAGGTGTAAACAGAAAAAGGGTGAGAATAATGCACAGGTATCGATTTTTGTACAGAGAACCTGTATCGCATTCTCCCTTCAAGAATTTTTCAGACATGGTTTTTAACTAAAGAAGCAAGATTTGATCTTGAGATATCTCTGGAGATGGAATCAGATGCTCGTGGATGGCAGGGCATATAAATCAAGGTAAAACGATTGGGCGGTAAAAAAAAAATACAAGCCTAGACATACACGGATACCACGACTTGTGTTTAGTTAACTAGAGATTTTATAAAATTGGTACAGAGTATCGACTTCTTGGAAATGTTTGAATCAGGTTCTTTTAGCCATGACTGTAAGTTTTCCTCTAAATGAACCAGATCTAACGCGGTAGGCTAGTCCAGAACTCTGTCTCCATTAGCAAAGCCCGGATTCATAATCCATTTATAAATGACAGAGATCTAAAAGAAAGAAAAAAAAATAGGACGATATGTTTGATGTTCGACAGAGATCAATAGTACAGGGTGATCCAATTTAAATTCGACAGAGATCTAAAAAAAAAAAAAAAGACGATCCCATTTAAATTTGGCAGAAATCTGAAAGAATAGGGTTACAGACCGCATTTTCTTGCTCAGTAAATACCTATCTCCCCTATTAAGCAGATAATACCTCTTAGCTTAAACATTAATAAATATGCCCACTTCGCATAATATCATATGTTTGCAACCTAGTTACTACTATTGAAGAGCCTTATTCAAGTTGGATCAGGAACCTACGCTACGCTATGAGGTTGGGGGGCCGGGGGCTTTCGGTTCTGGTGAATTAGAAAAGCATCTCAGAGGGGGTAGTTGCTTCATATCCATTATTTACAGTCCCAGACTCTCAATGTCAACGCAAATTTGATAAACATAGCCAGTTAATGATCCAGCATTAGCATCAACATTCGCTTTAGAAGCACCACTAGCAGAAGAATAAAAGGTAAAGCCAAAGGCAGTTAAGCAAAAAGAGCGAGATAATGAAGATATATAAATTTGTTGCAGATCGAGTGGGTATTATGAAATGATCAACTAGATTTTTCAATATAACGAAACTTATATGAAAGTCCTGCGAATGTCTTGTAAAATTTTTCTTGAAATGGGTGCTGAAGTTGAAGAAATACTCGGAAATTTTTTTTACGAAATTATGGGTAATATGATTGTTATAAGGAATTTGTCTGAGACAAATGTAAAGGATATCAGCAATAAACTTTAACACAGAAGCTTTCTGGAAAATAAACTTTAGATTACAAAAATAATCTATAAAAAATAATTTATAGATGGAGTTGTGAATTACCTGTGAATAGTGATAATGTTTTCGAAAGTTATGTCTCTAGAGTCCAGACTCCAAGACTTTAGATGTAGCTGCAAGCCTGCACCAATTTCAATCCTGATTCCCGAGTCTAGCTTCCAACTTCCAGGAACTTCCAAGTTCCAACTTCAATGGACAATGATAATTGAGCAGTAGCACTGAAATTTGTAGTATGACTGTATGTATAATGTAGATAAAGATTCATGCTCATTGTAATTTGTAATAATAGAAAAATAAAAAAAGTAATGGAATTGGAAACATCAATGAGTTAAATGAGCTTTTCTTTTTCTATGAAAAAACAATCCAATTTAGAAATTTGCAATAGAAAAGAATAGAAATAATACTAATTTAATAATACTAATTTAATATATGAAAAATATTAATAATACTAGTAATATCAAATATGATACTAGTAAAATAATGACGTTTTAGAAATTTTATTACCCTTCAAAAAAACGTTTAAATGATCAATCTAGCCTTCAGACAAGACGGTTAACGAAAATTTTTAACCGTATGTGACGGTCAAAATGCTTCATGACGGTCATTTTGCCCGTCAAATTCCATCACTGGGCCCATATACTTATAGTGCCATTTGAGTTTACTCATGCTCACTAGTTTGGTCAAAACATCTACAACATTTTGCAAAGGTCAACACATAGGGCAAAGTGTTAACTTTCTCCAATATCACCTTACCATCCCCTACTATGTCCTAAACAAAATGTTAATGATTTGTTTACACATGAAAAGTATATTTCTTAGCCAGATATATGGCATTATCATTATTAAATTGAACTATAATAGATCTATAACTTAACCTTTCATCTGAACACAATTTCATAAGCCAAATGACATCCTCATAGACATGAATAGTTGCCATATATCTTGCCTCTACAATGGACAAGGTGACCATAACCTCCCCCTTGCTCACTCAAGTTAGAGGACATATGTTGCATATTTCATGGTGATACCCAGTTTTTCATGTCTTTTCATGTCATTACTCAATTTTTTTTTTCATGATGCATATTTCATGTTGATACTTAGTATCTAGATGTATAGGACATGAGGTACATGATATGCTGATTGTTGATACTCAATTGGAAATTATAGTGGCATCTTAAAAAGTAAGTTATGTGGTGCACGATATGGTATTATTACATGTTTTTCTTAGAATGATGCCTTCATGGTCATGCATTATTCAAGTGAAATTTGATTATTGTTAATTCTATCCATGAGATTTATAGCCATGGGTTGTGCATGTGATACTTCTTGATGTTATTTCATGATGTGTAAACATAAAATGATATTATAGATTATCATTGCATCTAGAGATAAATGACGTTTGGCACATAAATGGTATGAAAGTATGTTGTGGTTAATGTTGGCATTTTACAGCTTTGTTATGTGTTAGTGAAGAATAAGAGATTATATGAGATATTTGGTATGACATGATATCGTTTCATGCTAACCCTTATTGCTCCTTGAAGAATGCATATTTGATATGATGATGGATTATGTGAGTTGTTACTCCATGTTGATAGTACTAATGTTGGAATATGACATCTTATCATGACATATTTATGAGATGCTTAGTGAAATTATGAAAGTATCATGACCAGTTATGTTATAATGGTAGCAGAGAGTACCTAAATGCATTAGATATTAAACTTGGCATGACTTATCGTGACAATGGCTTATGATGCAATGTAATGCAATATGAATTGGTGGCTAGACATTCTTGTTAGCACATGATTCAAGATTGATCCATGATATATTATTATATTGAGAAATGGTTACTAATGATTATTCATTATGGAAAGTGCCAGTTGTTCCAGGTGATCCACTCAAATAGCCTGATGAGGCTAAGTATTATATGATTTCGTGGGATCCCATAACCATGAATGAGAATGGATACTATAAATATATTATGGGCTGGGGGACAAGCCCAACAATTAGCTCTATGCCAACATCTTGAATTTTGTACCAGAAGTTGGAAAGGTAGCAATGCCACGGATACTTCTCGGAGAACTTCTGATGTGACCAGAGTCCACGGTTGGAGACATACTCACCAGGAGGGAGGTTTATGTAGAAGGACTTCTAATGCCTAGGGCTAGTTCGTGTTGTGGAGGATGTTTGGGCTAGCCTTCTGAGATGCCTGGGGTATAATGATCCCGATATCAGGATTGGGGTACTGGGAGTATCAGGATCGGGGTACCGGGAACCAGATGCCGGTTAGTACCGATGAGGCCGTATTATTACCAGAAGTTAGGAAGGTGGCAATGCCGCGGTAACTTCTGATGCCTATTGTATGATCCGTGGACAGGTTACAGTAGAGGGCTTGTGCCATGGCGAGCCAGACCATCCGGAGTTGGAGGGGAGGTTTATGGAGGTTGATCGGATGGTATGATTCTCAAGGAGAGGGTGAGTAAGGAAAGAGGAAGTAAACAAACACACAGTTATTAATTTTAATTAATTATCTAATTCTTTTGTATGTATGATGCATGCTTGTTGATATGGTTGCATGCTAGAATCATAGGGAATTACTTAAGATCATGTTGTAACGTAGGGCGTTTGATTGTATTAGTGTGGTTTGGAGACTTCTATGTGGTGGCCACACATATAAATCTCTTAACTTCACAATAGTACTAGCTACCTATATATTCTAGTATTTACTTGATTGATTGATTGAATAAGTATTGTATTTATTGCTTGAATATTACAACTTCGGGACGAAGTTTCTTGAAAGGGGGGTGTATGTAACAACCCTCATATACAAATATAGGGAATATTTAATATAATAAATATATTGTAATATAATATAATGTAAGATAATAAAAAGAAACATGAAAAAGAAGTAACGAAAAGCGAATTTTGCATAAAGAAATAAATTAAATAAGAAATTAAGAAATTGGGAGGAGCGAAAAGAAGGGGTTTTTTGTCTTTGGGCATCTTGGAAGAGGAGCTCTAGAGGAGAGGAAAGCAAGATAGCACTGGCATAGGGTTAATTGTTGGGGGCTTGGAGGCCTCAACCATTGGCTGGGGGTTGGTTGGGTGGAGAGTCGTCCCCCCACCTTTAGTTGCACACATGGGAGCTGTCAAGGTAATGGTAGCTATCCATCATCCAATCAAGTATGGCTCAATAATTATTACAACATATTTTTTGTTATTGATGATTAGATCCACATTGTTTTTGCAGATCTTCTATGCATTTTGTTCTTTCTTTGATTACTTGGATTTATATGAGTTTACAGATCACTGTTGGTATATGATTCCAGTTGCATGTTGGTTCTTCGTATTATATAATGTTAAATGAGTTTGTGACCCTTACAGGATACCGTTATAGTTATATGTTGATTAAATTAATGTTATGCCAGGTGCATGGGGAATAAATGAATTTATCGTTGTTATGATATGATGAAATATATGTGTACATGTTGATGATTTATGCACGATATTCTAGACTGTATGTTAGAGACTAACTTAAAGGTTAAAAGGATAAGTAATAGTTGGATCCTACGAGGTGGGAGAGCCTTGAAGACATGGACTTCGAAAGATAAATGGTATGCGAGTGATGCATTATTTACTTTCGCATGTTTTTTATGTTGTTTATTATGATGTATGGGTGGGGTAGGGTTTCAGGAAACCCAACCGCCCAGATTGGTTATATGATGACAAACTGAGTACAAGTGCAACGTTGTTATTATGTCGGGTAGACATAGTCCCTTGTTCCATTAGGGGGTGGAGGCTTTACCCACCGTTTATCCCCGAAACCCAGAGTCATGGGAGGGCTGTGCTACAGCGCGCTCCCTAGGGTGTGTGATGATGACTGGTGGTTGTCTGCTGGGGAAGCTTGGTCGATGTAGTCGACACTTTCGCTTACGAGTTCTAGCTGGAGCCGGTCATGGCTTGACACTTCAGAATAGTCCAACAGAGGAAAGGATAGGATGTGGAAGTTAGTTGTGATTTAGGTAGATGATGTAGGTAGATAGGTGTAGCTTGAAGTCGAGATGAAAACAAGATCTAACTATGTGTGTGGAAAACTCTTAATTGATTATGTGTCATAACTCAGTAATGTATGAATTGTCGTAACTTAATAAGATGCAGTTAGGTAAAAGACTGTACCTTGCAAACTATGTTAAACATGTGTCAGTGAACAATAAGTTTCGTGATTATGATTGATATGTGTCATTTATTACTGTTAGTGTACTTACGCGAGGTATGTAAGCAGTAGCTACGCTTACATAACTCGCCTACATATTTATAAATTGCGTGAAATAATGCTAAATAATAATATAATTATTGTCGATTAATAATTAATTAGTGTTGATTAATAAACGAACTATGGTTAACCTAGGTAGTAACTAATGCAATTAATTAGTAATGCTTGATTGATTGTTAATAACTTTAATTAGTCAAGACTAAGGGTTAAATTGTAATTATAACGTCAATTCGGTTAATATTAATTAAATGATAATAAGTCGATTAATGTTAATAAAGTTGGTTAATGATCAATTATTGTGGATTAATGTTGATAATTTAGGATAATGTTAATTATTGTTGACTAATGTTCATTATGTGTTAATAGTGATTAGTTAATGTTAATTGGGCTATTCTTATCTTTAGTAATAATTATTAATCAAGTTAAATGTAATTAAGAGAGTAATGTTGAATGGTAAAAGTGTCATGAATGATTATTAGGTTAATTACAAATAATTATGATTAATTAATTAATTAGGTTACAGTAATAAATAAGTATTAATTAGTGTAATTACATTTAAGGTTATCGAATGTGGTAGTAGTTTCCTTATGCCATTAGTTAACAAAGTGTTAAATTGTATTTGAGTTAATTAATAAGAAGATTAATTGTAATTGTAAATTATTCAATCATAAAGTCAACAATGATAAAATAAATAAAATAGGTTAAGATTATTTATTGAGGAGTTATGGTTGATAGGTGACCCCCAACCAACAGATTTTATAATATTTTAAATTATTAATGGGAGTCATGGGATGAGCTTGATAAAATACTTAAGAGGGAGAACATTTATGTTAGAGATAGGGTATTAATGGTAGAGAGGAAAAGAGTCGGGAAGGGAGGAGAATAAGGCCGAGAAGAGAAGGGGGAGAAAGGGTGTTCTTCACTTGGGATTTTGGACATAGAAAATGAAGCAGAGATAGAAAATTTGAGAGCAGAAAAGAAGGGGGTTCTTGTTGGAGAATTTGCAGAGGGATAGAATTGTGGTTGTCTTGTACTTGGTTTGGGCTTGGGGGTCCAAAGGGGTACCTTTGCAGCTGGGTGGTTGGAAAGACCTCGCCGGTTGGCAGGGTGGCATACTTGTTTGAGATGGTTGAGTTTCATAAGGTCATTGGGAATAGCTTTTGGTTGCAGGGATACAACAAAGCAAAGGAGCAACAAAGGGGATCTACTAAATATTAAGAGGTATTTCTCCTAAAGGTATACTAATCCATTTCTAACCCTGTAAGTTTTATTAGTGCTAGTTATTTGATAATGGAAGTTTTGTAAATTAGTACATATTTATATATGTTGTTGAACCTGCAAACTGCAAATTAGAAAATGTTAGAAATAGTAAAATAACACATTATTACAGAGTAAAATAGCACACTTATTTACCAACATGAAAATGTTATTTTTACAGGTTTTTTACCCTAAGCAAAGCTAGAAACAAACATGAAATCGACACAACCAGAAGTGAAAACATTGACAAAGTATGCAAACAGAAAAGAATAGATTGTATTTAATTATAAACATGAAATAAAACTAGGGGTGGAACCCTACATATGGTATCAGAGCCATGGTTCAAAATATGGAACCAGCGGGCTCACTACATTGAACAGAACAGTAGAAAAAAAAAAAAAAAAAAAAAATTTACTGGAAAACATGACTCCTGTGCAAATATGTGACTTGCATGAAAACAAAGATAAGAGTTAGAGAATTACAATATATTTTTATAAAAGAAAGAGGATTTACATTTACATTCAAAAGCTAAACTATATATAAAAAAAACTACTACAATATATATGTGATATACATATACGAAATAGATATTATATATATACGAAATAGATGTTATATATATATGTGAAATGTGGTTTGAAACATATATATATATATAAACAAAATGTTGTTTAAAAAAAATAACATTTACAAAAAAAAAAAATATAAAATATAATGTTGTTTTAAAAATAATAATAATAATATTTATATGTATATAATATAATTTCTTTTAAAAATTGCATGGCCAACAACTGTATTGGTTGCATATCAAGTTTTGGAATATATATATCAAATTTTATTTTTTACTATTAAAAAAAAAGAATTAAAAAAATGTGTTAATCTTTTGTTTGGCACGACCATGGGCCAGCCAAGGCACAGCCCGACGGCCATGAGCTAGCCTGGGCGTATCCTTGCACAGCCATGGACCGGCCTGGGTGCAACCCGACGGCCATGAGCCGGCTTGGGCATGCAGCCCGGCGGCCATGGACTAGCCTGGGCGTGCAGCCCGGCCATGCAGCCACGGTTGTGGCTTGGGCGCAACCGGCCGACGAGCCTATGAGCCAGCAACCCCAGGGGGGCACAACCGACCTATGAAGAGCACGAGGGAGGGGCAGAACCCACGCCCTGTGCGTGAAGGAGGCCGCAGGCTTGTGTAGTGGGAGAGCTGCCGAGAGACAACCTGCGTGGGGGATCTGTGTAGAAGAGAGAGTCCATCGTCGGTGCAGGGGGAGAGTCCATGGGACCATATGGGAGAGAGGATCCTACGGATTGTGTAGTGAAGGGAGAGCCCGCGATTCCATCTATGTGCACACATACATATATAGAACAAAATATATACATAAAAGAAAAACAACAAATAAATAAACAAAAAAAATTACGTAGGGCATGAGGGTAGGGCAACCATGGCTCACAAAGCTGAACCCTCACTAGTGAAGCGTGAAATGGCGGGCAGCCCTTGGGATTTCCCTTTTTGGGTTTTCCTTTCACACATGGCGGTGGACAACGTGGAGAGGCCACGTGCCCCTCAAGCTGGTCACTTAGGGTTAGAGTAAGTCGTGTGTGTTATAATTTCTTTTATTTACTTATCTTATTTTTTTTCTTTTCAATAAGTTGTGTTAGGGTTAGGATGAGCCGTGCATATTATAAGATTTGATATATATGTGTAATATATAGATGTTCATTTTCTTAAATCTAAATTTAAATTTAGTTATTTAAATTTCATATAATTTTATTTTATCTTATTTAATATTTTTTTAATTATTTATATATATATATATATATATATATATATATATATATATTGTATATCTTAATTAATTGAATAAAAGTTATTTAAAAAAAATGTAAATTAATTAGTGTTAATTAATGTTAGTGTTGTTAATTAATTAGTGTTAGCATGTTAATTAATTAGTGTTAAACTAAGTCAAACTAATTAGCTTTTTGAAAAAAAAAGAGGGGGGGGGGCTAAATTAACATTAAATAGTTTATCTTGTTCTAGAAAATGCTCCTTATCGAAACTTCGATGTATAGTTGAAGGGGCGAGACAGACACGGAATCTCGAAAACGAGACACCACAAAGACCAACATGATGAGCTGATTGCTGAGACACTGATTCTACTCCATGATAGATATGTTTAATAAACACGTCTCAAACAAAAAAAAACTTACTTAGATTATGCTATCATTAAATTATTAATTATTAATGAGATTAGTATAAGGGTATTAATGCACATTAATAATTAAGGTTTAATTTCGTATTATAGTGTAGTACAATGCTAATGGAGTTACGGTTAAGGTGAATAAGGCGGTAATTTCATTAATAAATGGTTATTAATAAGAAACGAGGTACTAAACATTAATTAAAATTTCATGAAGGGTTAAATTGTGACTTAATGAGGATTGCGTGGAATCCGATACATGACTTACGTAGAACTACTGTAGAAGATTTAGTACCAGGTGACCTCAAGATGGCCTGATCAAAACGCCCAGAACTATAGCTCTTAGAGTAAAAACGCTCGTAAAAACAATCGTCCAACGCACCCTTTGAGACTAACAGTTTAGTTTAAATAGTAGCATAGTCCTGATGTCATCATATGCTAATTATCATATTATGTCATGTTACAGGGATAAACATGGTAAGAACGCGAGCAGGTCAGGGGCGAGGTTAGGCGATGGCATTACCTGAGCTGAATGTGCTGGCACCATCGCCAAAGACCATCCTTATATTGTGCTCGCTGGAAGCAATAAACGAAACGATCTGGGGACTACAGAGAGGAAGTGTTACCTCGGAGGTAGAAGTGGAGGCCCCTCCACTAAGGGAGAAAGTTCCTATGGTAGAAGTGAATACGGTACCTAGACCTCCGCATCAGGATATCACAAGGGAGCTTCAGAAGATGAGGCTTCCAGAGTTTTCAGGGGGTCAAGTAGGGATATGAGCAAAGTCTTGGTTGGAAGATCAGATGACCAGGTGCTTAACCTTACAGGAGTACACTTCCACGTCCAAGTCTAAGATCACAATATTTCAACTAAAGGGGGTCGCATTGAACTGGTGGGGGAACCAAGAAAGGAAGCTACACCTTACACCAGACAAGGTTCCATGAGAACTATTTGTGGAAAAAGTTCAAAGGGAAGTACCTACCCGCATCCTACCAGCAAGAAAAAGTCGGGGCTCTTCATGCCTCAGTACAAAGGCATCTATTTATGGAAGATTAGGAAGAGAGGTTTATGGAATTAATCAAGTATGTCCCCTACTTGGACAATGACGAACGCCAGGTTGAGCGCTTCGTGTATGGGCTCAATACCAAGATCAGGGCCCAACTACGGATGTGGAAACTGACTTCGGTTGCTGAATCCATAAATTGTGCTCGTTACACGGAGGAGATGTTGGATGCAAATCCCATCAGGTCATTCAACTCTCAGCAATAAGGGTTTGCAGGGAAGGCCCCTCGAAGCTACCCTCAAGGAGGATATGCGAGGCCACCTCCCTATGGAAACAAGTACACACCCAGGGTTGCGACGGTAGACAGATCAGTGGCAACTAGGGCGATGCCCCCGTCAGCCACAGGAACTCACCAGGGTGTGAAAAATTTTAGAGGATCAGTCGGCAGGGGAAGGGGTCCCTCTCAGAGGTCTGAACAGGTTATTTCTCCTACTCCATTACAGGTTTCTTGTTGGGGATGTGGAGGTCCACATTACCAGTGGAACTGTCCCGAATTACGATCCGGTACAGTGTGACGAGAAGGAAAGGGTCCAATGGGGAGTGGGGGTAGTAGGTATCATATCTCGAGAATACTACACAACCGTCAGTCAGAGCACCAATCCACTGTGGTGGAATTATCAGGTACGGTCAATAATGTTAAACTTAGAATATTGTTTGATCTGAGTGCTACAGATAGTTTCATTTCTCCATATGCATTAGACAAATGTGGGTTTGCAGCCTACGAGCATGACGATTTAAACTTAGTCAAAATGGATTCAGGGGTGAAGCAAGCGGTAGGACCTAGTGTCGACAAGTGCGTAGTGGATCTCGAGGTGTGTGTTACACAAGTCAAGGTGTACGTCACCACCCTCGGAACTTATAATCTCATCATAGGTATGAATTGGCTTGAGGAACATCGAGCTTTCTTGGACTGTTATGGAAAGAAAGTTCTTTGCATTGATGACAAAGGAAAGGCCATCGAGATCTAGGGTATCAAACGGAAGGTGTCCCTACGTTTCATATCCACGATGAACATAAAGCAATGTATGCAACAGGGATGTCATTTGTATATTGTTGAAGCGGTAAACAATGAGAAGGGACCCTCCTTTGATCAGTACCCAGTGTTAGCCGAATTCAGTGACGTATTTCCAAAGGAATTACCTGGGTTACCTCCTGAGAGGGAACTTGATTTTACCATTGAGGTAAAACCCGGTTTAGAGCCAACATCGAAGACACCTTACAGGATGACGGCCACGAAACTTTGTGAGTTACAAATGCAGTTGAAGGAACTGCTAGATCTAGGGTTCATCAAACCAAGTATTTCACCGTGGGGTGCGCCAGTAATTTTTGTGAAGAAGAATGATGGTTCCTTGCATCTTTGCATCAATTACCGAGATTTGAACAGAGCCACTTTGAAGAATCGGTACCCGATACCTCGAATTGATGATCTCTTTGATCAAATGAAAGGGGTGAAAGTCTTCTCCAAGATCGACTTACGATTAGGTTACCACCAGCTACGGATTAAGGAAGGAGATATACCTAAGACTGTTTTTCGAACAAGGTTTGGGCATTATGAGTTTGCAATGGTACCCTTCGGGTTTAACCAATGCCCCAGCTATATTCATGAGTCTCATGAATAGCGTGTTTCGAAAATACTTAGATTAGTTTGTGCAAGTCTTCTTGGATGACATCCTCGTCTACTCCAAGAATGAAACTGAACACGAGGAACACTTGCGGATAGTGTTGTCATGCTTAAGGGAGCATCAGTTCTACGGTAAGTTGTCCAAATGATAATTTTATCAGAAGGAGATCCATTATCTAGGGCATATAATTTCAGGTGAGGGAATTTCAATGGACCCTGAGAAGGTGAAGGCCATAATGGATTGGCCTGTGCCAAGGAATGCGCATGAAGTGAGAAGCTTCATGGGGTTACGGGTATTATAGAAGGTTTTTTTAGGGTTTCTCAAAAATCGCAAAACCCATAACTACCCTACAGCATAAAGGCACTAGGTACGAATGGACGGATGCATGCGATGTCGTATTCGCCGAGTTGAAAAGACTATTGACAAGTGCACCAATTCTACGAGTTCCAGATATGGAGAAGGAAATCACAGTTTGCACAGATGCCTCAAGACAAGGTTTAGGTGCAGTGTTGATGCAAGAAGGTGGGGTAATAGCTTATGCGTCGAGAAAGTTAAAAACACATGAAAAGAACTACCCTACCCATGACCTGGAGTTGGCTGCGGTGATGCTAGCATTGAAGCTTTGGAGACATTACCTTGTTGGACAAAGCTTTGAGCTCAAGTCTAATCACCAAAGCTTAAGGTATATCTTCACTTAGAGAGACCTAAATGCTAGGCAAAGGCGATGGAGTGAATTCATGACTGAGTATGATTTTGGGATTTCATACATCAAAGGGAAGGAGAATGTGGTAGCTGATGCCTTTAGCAAAAAACCAAGACTTTTCTCTCTTATACCTTTGAAGGTTGATTTGAGGGAGAGAGTTTCAGGACAGCTAATTGAGGATAGTTGGTACCTAAAGGTCACATCGGTACTCCAGAATGGGAAACCGGTGGGGCCTAAGTTTGAAGGCTATGAGTTGGAAGCCGATGGTTTGTTACGGTATCAAGGAAGGATGTATATTCCTGAGGAGAGAGGTATTAGAGAGACTATCCTTAAGGAGGCCCACAAAGTAGTGTATTGCGCGCACTCGGGTGTAAAGAAGATGTATGCAGACATGAAGAAACTCTTCTTTTGGGCAGGGATGAAGAGTGACGTGGTCAAATTCTTTGCTAGGTGCCTTGAGTGTCAGCAGGTAAAAGTTGATCATCACCACCGGACAGAACTCACTAGGTTTTTTGGACCCAAAATCCGACGGCCAAAATGTTGGATTTTCTACATCTTGCTGTCGACCATCCGACAACCTTCATATTTTTTTAACGTCGGTCCAAATTCGGCTGAGATCCGACGGTAGGTCGATCGTCAGATATCCAACACCCATATCCAGTCGACTATCCAACGACTTGCACTTAATATGAAGTCGGATATCCAACGACTTGCACTTAATATGAAGTCGAACATCCGAAAACTAGCACTGAATAAGCAGTCGGATATCCGACCCCTAGCACTTAATATGAAGTCAGATTTCCGAGGACTATTCCATGTAGAAATGGCCAATATCCGACATTCTTATCCGTCAGTGGTATAGCAAGAACATCGGATATCTTAGGCGTGGAAGTCGGATATCCAACGACCGTTCCATGTGAAAATGGTTGATATCCGACGATCTTAGCCGTCGGTGGTATGGAAAGAACGTCAGATATCTTAGGCATGGCAGTTGAATATCCAATGACCGTTACATGTGAAAATAGTCGATATCCAATGTTCTTAGTCATCAATGGTATGGCAAGAACTTCGGATATCTTAGGCGTGGAAGTCGGATATCCAACGATTGTTCCATGTGAAAATGGATGATATCCGACGTTCTTAGTCATCGGTGGCATGGAAAGAACGTCGGATATTTTAGGCGTGGAAGTCGGATATCCAACGACCGTATGGTAATTTTAAAAAAAAATACACTTTATGTTTTGATCAAATTTGAAGGGTGGGTCTTAATTTTTATTGGAAGGGCATTTGTCATGGAAATCCTTTATTAGGGCAAGCGGGTTAAGTTAAAGTTTATGTCATATTTTGGATCTCAAAAAGTTAAAGCATTGTTTAAGAAAACAAAATCAACACAATAGAAGCTAAGTTCTTATGTTGATTTTTGGTGAGGAGGCCTATGAAAGGGCTAAGACAATAATCACACGACACATTGATATTCTTCACAAGTTAGCAGATCTTCTCATTGAGAAGAAATATGTAGAATGTGAGGAATTGATGAGGCTGTTTATAGATGACAGGGACAAACTCTATTTTGTGAAAATCAATGTATTTGTAACCAATAAAACCATTTTTTTCGGCTAATTGAAGAAAAAAAAGGTTTACACAAAGTAGTCTCTATATTGGAGGCATGGTAACTGATGCAGCAAGTTCCACGTACTAAGAAGAGAGGAATGATGGAAATCTTCCTCCATACTCTTAACAATATACTTCTTTCAAACTTCCCATTGTGGTACACTAAGTGGTAAGATTTTCATTATGTAACATTTAGGAATAAAGGTCTTTGTAAGTTATTAGGCTTCATTGTCATTCACTTAATGTATAAAAAGACTATCTTTTTTATCCTATATTGAGATCCTTATTTTACACTATTTTTTTCTTATTCAGTTGTCTTCATGGAAGTTTTGATTCTCATCAAAGAATATCTTTTTTTAATGTAGCTGTCTCTACTAGAGTTTTGATTTTCATCAAAGAATTTGTATGACAAATTGAAATTGAAATTTTATTAATATTTATGAATAATCAAAATAGATCAATGTGACTTGAGAATACAATGTACATTGATAGTTATAAAAGATGCACACATAGCAACGAGAATAATGAAAGAGAAAGCTAAAGAAAAGTGAATTATATATCTAAACCAGCAAAGATTATAAAAGATGCACACCCAGCAAGGAGAATAGTAAAAGAGAAGCTAACTCTAAGTCTAAATAAGTCAGCAAAGATTATAAAAGATGCATACCAAGCAAGGAGAATAGTGAAAGAGAAGCTAACTCTAAATCTAAAAAAGTGATAAAAAATTCAACTCTTAATCTAAATAAGTAAAGATTATATAAAGTGCACCTCCAGCCATAGCAATGAAAGTGAAACCAATTTTAAATCTATTTAAGTGAAACATAAGTGAACACTAATCTAAATATGTAAAGATTAAAAGATTATATATATATAGGAGAATTAGTAGATAATCAAGATATCATGACTTTTACCTCTCAATATTCGAGTATTATTCATTGACACAAAAATTAAAACATAGTTAACAAAAGATAGCCCAAAGCAATAAGCGCTGCAATACAACTGAAAAAATCCTATGTATTTTCATTACTTGGAATTCGTGAACTTGATTTAATATATTATACATTAGTGTTAAAAAGGAAAAAGATGGGAAAACACTTCAAATTTTGATGAAGTGCCTTCAATGTAGGCCAATACAGCCTAATTGAGACTAGTTGTCGACATCTGGAAACGATTCTCCAATGCTTGCATCTCACTCAATCTCTATAATAATGTCAATTTGAATGGTAACCTATGTGTGCAAACACAACCTTCATGAACTATCCAACATCTATTTTCTCCAACGACTGTTATGGAGTTCCAATGAACCCCCATTATAATTAACGTTTGTTTACCAATCCCTAATACATACACTAAGGAAATATTCACTTGGAAGATAAACGACGACTGTTAAATAAGAGTTTCCCTTGATCTCCTCCATGGACTTATGTCCACCTCGTTGACAGCGTTGACCTTCAATTTTCTTATAACTCTCTATACAATTTCTTATACTTGGGTTAGGGATACAAACAACCTCTCATCCTCTTTAATCTTCACTCTCCACATTATTCTATCCAGGAAAAGAGACGAGATATATTCTCTATTGCATGAAGATTGGACATAATGGAGAGGATGCAAATGATCTAGAGGATTTGAGACATATCTCATTCAAATAATCTCAACGAGATTCCAAGGAAATTAAAGAGAAGGTTAAGGATATTGATTCCAGTGCATCATTTACTCAGCCTTTGAAGTTGTGGAAACTCAAAATTGGTTACGAGGAGCAACCAAACATCACAACAAGCTCCAAGAAATTGTCAAAATTTAGATGACACGCAAGTGGGTTGTAGAAATCCAGCATCGTAGCCATTCATTGAGCTTCTCTCTGTTTCGAGAATAATTTAATATTCTCTACTGAACAGGTCCAACTACGTGAAGGTGGAAGCTCTTATGCACCCCCCTTCACATCACTCTCAATTCCCCATACCCAATGCATGTACTTGAAAAAAAAATTACGTGCAAATTCATGCATATTTCATCATGAACTTTCATCTACCATTCATTCAATAAAGGCTAACATTTATTAAACCATTGTTTCATTCAGTCAACGCATTCATTCAATAAAATATAACATTCAATAAACCATTCATTCATTCAGTCAACACATTCATTCAATAAAAGATGACATTCAATAAAGGTAACGGTTTACTACACTGAAACATTAAACCATTAAACCATTCATTCATTCATTCAGCCAAAAATCATGGACGATATATTATTATAAAAAATAATTAGACGACGTTTTTCCAGTCACTTCTTTTTAGTTTTTCTTCTCTTTGTAGTACATATTCTCTAATAAGACCATCTTGATCTGGACTTTCTCCTCCAGTTCTTGGTTTTTCATGAGGCGCTTGCCGTGATGTCTACAACCTAAAGTGTTGATCCAGACGTGGATTTTGCGGCAAGGGGTTTGGATTTGCTGCAACAATGTGAAAATGTTACATCGTTATATTTTGCTATTGTAATGACAAGTATTTCTTTTTAAAAAAACATTACAAAGGTGTTTTTTTACCTGCTATGGCCACATCATGTTGTTCATGTTCTTGTCCAGGCTCAACCTGTACAGTTTCACCCTCTACATGCTCTGCAGTTGAAATATGGTGAACTACAATTAATGTTCACCATTTGCAATGCTATACATAAAAATGTAGCATATGAATAAATTCATTACCAGGATTCGAAGCATGATCTTCGATTTGTTGTTGTCCCTCCTCGACATTAAGGGAATCATTGCTTTCCTGCTCAAAACAGAGTCAATATTTTATGTCAAGTATTTATAACGAATAGATTGCACAAGCAATAAATCTTCATTAAACTATATAGATTTTATATACCTGTGCACCGGATGGATTGGTACCAAAAGACTGTGTTTTCCCATATAAGCTTTTTCGGCATTTAACAGCAGCTCCAAAGCCATGCTGGAAGCCAAGCTTCATGTCTTCCTCAGTGGCCACTTCATTGAATTGACAGGACTGCATATTTTCATAATGTCGTTAATTAACATTTTGCGGTGCAATAAAACGAAAAATAATTTGCAATTTATTATTTGTATGCATTATTGGTTTTTTGAAACTTACAATTCGTGCTGCCAAATTCGAATAACCACCAAGCCCAAGCTTGTGTTGAACTATTTTTTCCAGTCTTGCCTTTGTGGCCTTTGAAGTGCCTGACATCCTATGCAGGTGTTGAAATACGTTAGATGTTCCAAATTCGATATAGAAATCAATAATAATAAGGTTTAGAATTACATTGCGAAAAGTATTACATACCTCCCTATGCCTGGTGGTATCTTTCCTTCTTTTCTCTAAGCCCTCTCCTTTCCATCTTCCACTAGAGATTTCCACTCCATTGCTGGAATCATTGGAAGGCACTCATACCTATGGTTTTTTTCCAGGTGGGTCCTATATTGGTCTCGGACAACTTTCATATGTTGTCCAGTTTTTTTCAGGACCTGGGCTTGATTGAAGGTCTTATCGTCGAACAAGCCAACCAACCGATTAGTGAGGTCATTTTAAAAATATTTCGGTTGTCTATCCCACCTTGTTCGGATGGTGGGCCCGAATATCTCCAAGGACAAGTTATTCATTTGTTTATAGAAAATATCATTTCCTGCAAAACGATCATGCCATGATCATAATTATTCGAAAAAAAACGTTTTATCGGTATATTACAATGAAATTATAAACACTAACTTGATCAACGTATATTAATTACCTGGGATCTTCTCGATCTTTATTGGTACAAGATATTCGTGTTAGGATATTTTTGACACTTAGGAGTTAGTTAAGTTCAACTTGGTCTAATATATCCGTTAGTTATGCATTTGCATATATATAATCCGACGGTCACAATATAAAGTGATCTAACGGTTCAACTTCTCTCGATCTTAACGACACTTGATTCGTGGCTTAACACCCGATTGATCCATGATCTCTATTTGAAGAGCATGGAGGGTCACTTTCCAAATGATCCATTGTTGAGAGAAGCTCATGTAACATTTTTCTTTTGCATAATGAACTACTCCGTAGAAGCTATTTGGCCAGGGCCGTGGATTGTTTCCCGCTAGGGGGTTTTAACCACGTCAAACATCTCATGTACTGATCTATGGTATTTATGTGTGAGCGGTGTCCTTGGTGTTCGGTCTCTGTGGATGTACCTGTTATTTAAACATGGTATCAGAGCACTGTTGAGGGTCGTCTCTGTTTTATTCCGATCTAGATCTGAAGCCGGTGCAGGTGCATGTGGGATCTGCTGCCGAGATCTGCTATTTCTGGCCATTGTTTGGCTATTTTAAGTGCTCCTTTGTTTCCAGAGCATTGGTTGCAGTAGGGATCGCCCTTCGTTTTGTACAAAAAGGCTTATGTTTTCCCTACCTACGGCCTTTTTCACAGATCTGAGGTATACTGTTTTGTTTTCCACATTTTTTTCTTTGTCTCTGTTTCATTTCGATTTGTTCCTTTTTTTTTTCTGGAAATGATAGCCTCTTGTCTGCACATACTGGCGGTCTCGGCCGACCACAAACAGTAGGAAAGGCATTCTGCTTACAGGAAGGACTAACAGAGAACGGGAAACCCTTTAGTTTTTTTTGTCTTGTTTTTCTGTTTCTGGTGTGTGAAGTTGTTTTGCAAGTTGAAACAGGGGTCTACGAGGTAAGCACGCACAACAAGGAAAGAAGAGTTTTAAAAAAAAAAAACCACCCTTCCTCCTTTACAATATTTTCTATGCTTTTACTCTAGCTCACTTGGTTTAAAGTTACTTATTAAAGAGGTCTTAAGTTCAAATCCTACTAGTATTTGTTGCATTGATTTCATATATTAAAGAAAAGAAAGTTACTTAAAAGCTCACATAAGCTAATTTCTTTCCTTTTAAGGTGTTTCTTTCCTTTTCTTTTCTAAAAGCAACTCTAGAAAATAAAAAATAAAAAATAAAAAACAAAAAACAAAAACAAAAGTTTCCTTTTATTTTTAAGTTGTTTTTTTTTTTTTTAAAGCAACTTTATGTAAAAGTGACCTTTACTAATTTATAGAAGTAAGGCATATATATATATATATATATATATATATATATATATATTAAAGTGAGCTTAGGAGTTAAGTTAGGACTAAGGGGGAATTTTTTTATTGGTGTGCACTTATCTCCACACACCACGTGGTTCCTTAGTTGCTCTTTCAATTTATTTTCAAAAGGGCCTACGTTTTCATCCGGAAGCTGATTGCAGTGCCGTTTTTTTTAAACCGCTTATTTTTTCAAGCTCTATTATTTTTTCCAGCTTGTTTTCATCTTTGAAGTAATATTTATTTCAGAATGGAAATTTCAAATGTTATGCTTCTTACCAGTACTAACTATTTTGTATGGAAGTCTCGTATGGAAGATATTCTTAGAAACAAAGGGTTATATAGACTTACCCTTGGCATGGAAACTCCTCCCTCTGATGCTAATAAACTAGAAAAATGCAAAAATAGAAATGATTCAGCTCATGGTTTAATTAGTTTGTCAGTTTCTCCTGATCTACAGTTTCATCTTCAAGGCATTCATACACCAGATGATGTTTGGCAAAAGCTAAATATTGTTTTTGGTATTAAAAATGAGATTAGAGCTCATCAGCTTGAGAATGAGTTGCTTACATTAGATCCTAATAATTTTTCTTGCATGGAAGTTTTTATAACAAAATTTAAGACCCTTAGAGTCTTATTGGCTGCATGTAAATTCATAAAGGTAGATGATGGCCTTATTTACGTCAATCTTGCCAAGTTGGGGCCTGCATATTCTGTATTTGTCTCAACCTTTCATTCCACTAGAGAAGCTCTTCTTTCTTCAGGAGCTCAATACAAAGCTCCTTCTTTTGATTGTTTTTGTGATTCTTTAATAAGAGAACAGGAAAAACTCTCACATCTTGCACTAATTAATACTGTTAGTACTTCAAAAAAGGATTTAGTAGCTCAGCAGTCGCATGGTCCGAAGAATTACAAGAATCCAAAGAAGCAATATCTGAAGAAGCAAAATCAAAATAACAAGGGTCCTAAATCTTCTCAGCCTCAAAATTATCCTCAACAAGATAAAACTACCAAATTTCAAGGAAAGAAGACACAAAGACATTGCAACTTTTGTAATCGCGATGGGCATGAAGAGTCAAGATGTTTTAAGAGGATGGAAGCTCTGGAAGCAGCAATGAAGAAGCATCACATTCAGCTTAATTCTTCTTCAACTTCATCTTCAGGACAAGCACTTTCAGCCTCTGGTTTTGCACTTACAACATCTTCTCGTTTTTCTTCAAATGAATGGCTTATAAATTCTGGAGCATCTTATCATATGGCTAAGGATAAAACCATATTTTCTAATTTAAATAATTGTAACACCAAACAAATATTTGTTGGTGATGATAGATCACTTAGTGTTGAAGGGTCTGGTACTGTTCATCTATAAAATGGACAGTTTAATGATTTATTATGTGTTCCTACTCTTTCATGTAATCTTTTATCAGTATACCAGATCACTCATTCTGGTGAAGGTAAAACCATAAAGTTTTCACCTCACCAAGTTGTAGTCGGAAATTTAAAAGATCCACCACATGTGCTAGCTACTGGAACAGTTGATGATATTACCAGGTTGTACAAGTTTGACAACTTCCATTCATCTTCACTTCCATCATTTTTTGTTGCTCATAGTGATGAACTGAGCAAGCTTTGGCATGACCGATTTGGTCACTTAAATTATCGCTCATTGCAACAACTATGTAAAGAAAATATGGTGATAGGTCTTCCTATGGTCTCTTGTAAGGATGGTGTTTGTTCCGGTTGTGTACTCGGAAAACATCATCGGGACAGTTTTGACAAACGTGCCTCTTGGCACGCCTCGGCTCCTTTGCAGCTTGTGCACAGTGACTTGTGTGGTCTTCTACCTTCTGCTCCCTTCTCTAGTTTCAAATACTTCTTGACTTTCATTGATGATTACTCCAGACGCACTTAGGTTTACTTCTTAAAACTTAAGAGCGAATTTTTTGGCATGTTCTTGGCCTGCAAGGCCCTTGTTGAGAAACAATATGGTCATCAAATTCTTAAGTTAAGATCTGATAATTGGGGAGAATTTGTTAACAACAAGTTCACTAATTTCTGCAATGAACAAGGAATCCAACAACAACATATTGTTCCATATACACCACAACAAAATCATGTAGCTGAAAGGAAAAACCGCACTCTAAAAGAAATGGCTAATTGTATGCTCCAAGTTAAAGGACTAAGTCTTCCATATTGGGCTGAAGCTGTAAATTGTGCAAATTACATAATTAATCGCACCCCCACTAAAGCTTTACAAGGGATTACACCGGAAGAAGCATGGAGTAAAAATCAACTAGATGTCAGTCATTTCTGTGTGTTTGGTAGTGAAGCATGGGCTCATATTCCGGATAAAAAACCGAAAGCTTTACAACCTAAAAGTGAAAAGTGTATATTTGTTGGTTATTTTGAAGATGTCAAAGGCTATAGGCTCCTTCTGCCACACTCATGATATAATTATAAGAAGAGACGTCAAATTTGATGAACATATATTGGCCTGCGAGCCTAATTCGACGCTTGTGCCATCATCTTCTTCACCTATTGATATTTATCCTACTCCAGTTACTTCTTCAGATGATGATGATAGCGAGGATGAAAATCCTCCTTCGCCTGCTCAACCTCCTCCAGCACCAGCTTCACAGCTTCCTAAATGGGTCTGTTCTACTAGAGAAGCTGCAGGTGATCTTGTTGGTGATCCTACAGATCGACGTCATACTCGCTCTCAATTTCAGCGAGCCTCATTACTTCTGGATCAAGTTCCAGAAAACTGTGATCAAGAGACATTTAAAGAAGCTTTTGGCCATTCAGATTGGGATGCATCAATGAATCAAGAATACAACTCCTTAATGACAAATAACACTTGGGATCTTGTTCCTCTTCCCAAAGGCAGAAAACTTGTCAAATATAAGTGGGTTTACAGAACCAAATATGGACCATATGGAAGTATTGACAAACATAAGGAAAGACTAGTTGCTAAAGGATTCTCTCAAGTTGAAAGCATAGACTACACCGAAACCTTTGCACCGGTAGCCAAAATGAATTCCATCCGCCTTGTTCTTGCCCTTGCCGCATATTTTCATTGGGAAGTTCATCTGATGGATGTTAAATCTGCCTTCTTGCATGGGAATTTGCAAGAAGAAATCTACATGGAACAACCTCCTGGTTACATTCAATCTGACTCAAGTATTGTTTGCCGCCTCAAGAAATCCCTCTATGGCCTTAAGCAAGCCCCTCGGTCCTGGTATGCTAAAATGGACACATTTCTTCTAGATATCGGTTTTTCTAGATACCATTCTAATTCAAATGTCTATACCAAGAAAGTCAATGACCATCTCATAATCCTAGTCCTTTATGTTGATGACCTAATCCTTACTAGTAGTGACCCCAAACTTATCCACCATGTGAAGTTAAGTCTTAAACAACAGTTTGAAATGACAGACCTTGGACACTTGCACTATTTTCTTGGCCTCCAAGTCTTGCAAACTCAGAAAGGTATATCCCTTTCCCAGTCTAAGTATGCCTATGATCTTCTCCGTCGCTTTCACATGGAAGATTGTAAACCAGCTCCCTCTCCTTTCCAGTCTGGAGTCAAACTTTCTACCACTTGTTCAACACCTGAAGTAGATGCTACTTTGTACCATCAGCTTGTTGGTAGCCTCTTGTACTTAACTCGCACCCGTCCTGACCTTTCCTTTGATGTTGGTCTTGTTTCCCGATATATGCAATGCCCTCATGAAATTCATTGGAAAGCAGCAAAAAGAATCCTTCGGTATGTTCGAGGTACAGTTCAGTTCGGGATACTTTAAAGTTCAGGGGGCACTCCTTCTTTAGTTGGTTACACTGATTCCAAATTCCTCAACTTACTTGCAAGGTTTTAGATCGTTGTTCCAACAATTCAATCATTTCTCTAATCTAGCTTGTCTACGGAACCCTGATTAGCAGAGAAACGATTTCCGCACTATATTTATTCAACATTTTGTCTATCATCTTAAACAGGTTTGTGGCTTCACCAATTATGTCGGTATCGTTAAGCATCTCAGCCACTTCAAGATCTATTGAATATTCTTGTGATGTTATTTCATACAGCGATTCACTGGGTTGCAACAAAAATATATAAATCACTACTGAGTTCTATCATGATAGATTGCTAAAATTATATTAACAAAACATATCTATCATGATAGATTCCTAAAATTACAACTAGGTTTACCTGATGCCTGAATGATGGTGTCATCTGATCTACAGTTGTGGACTTGCTCCGATCATCGGGCCCCTGCAAAAAATAAGTAGAAAACTTTATCATAACGAAACCAGTATACACACGAAAAATACATAACAAAATAAACATTATGCTACGTATTATATTGGTACAATTCCAATGAATTATACCTGCAATCTCGAGGATCGTGATCCACTCATCAGATCATTGGTCATGGCTGACTTGCTCCGATCTGCTAATATCTTGGTGTTGCCCCTTACAGAACCCTAAATCAAAAACATAGTGAAAGTCACCTAAACGAATCCAAAACTATTCATGAAAAAACAAATAAAAAAAAACTATTATTGATATTATATTTTTACTATTACAAAGATGTATACATGTTGCGTCGAGGCAGGTATTGTATGATCTACTGTGACCCTTACAGAACCAGCTTGCATCAAAAACATAGAGAAGATTAACTAAACGAAGCCAAAATATTCATTGAAACATTAATATAATGAGAAAATATTGTGACATATTTAAATTGTACAATTACAATCAGGTTTACCTGTTGCCCCAAGGCTGTTGTCGTCTGATGAACATTCAGGTGGCTTTCCCGATCAACGTTCTGCATCAAAAACAGACAACATTATATAAACCAAACCAATATACTAATAATGAAAAAAAAAGAAAAAAAAAACTCGTTTTTCTTATTATATTTTTACAATTACAAAGATGTATACCTGCTCCCTCGAGGAAGATGTACTCCTCCGACCATCTGCTGGCTGGGATTTTTCCTGATCACTAGCCTGCAAAGTAAATATGGAAAATTTAAACGAAATAAACTAACGAAAAATCCTTAAGATGTTAAATTCATTAATAAAAGGTCGGGTAAATTGTTATATGTACCACTACCATAGTAATCGTGTTTGTATCTACGCGATTCAAATTGTAATTAATAAGCAACTCTTCCCCTGCAGATATTGATTTAATGGCACAAACAAAAACACGGTTTCCTTCACACCCCTCAAATTCACAGTTTGGTTGCTTAATTGTAGACCCTGGTTGTGTACTGTTTATAAACCCTGCAATATTCCCTATGGCATTTGGCCTTCCGTCAATGTACAACGTTTCTCCTTTATTTTGATCTTTGTCTTTCAACTGTAAAGAGTTTGTTGACAATCCATATATACGCATACTTCGTGTATATTGGACTAGGAACATCCAATCTTTGTAGTTGTAACAGGGTCCAACATACTATATTAATTATGTACATGTTCCATAATGAACCTTTATGCCATCCATGCAAAACAACCCCAAACCATGTAATGACGACGGTGCAATTCGATATATCCTCTCATTCACACAAAAATCTGTGTTCAGTTGAGGAAGATCCTTGGGTACCCATTGTTTCACTAAATGTATGCACCTCAAGGGCACCTCGACATCGCCTATTGTCTCATCATCATAGGAACATGACCCCCCTTGAGTGCGAAAAAATTCCATGCGTATATGGAATTTTCTTCTGGTTTTTTGACATCTAGTTGATAAAACTCTTGTAGACCTACTGGATGTCTCACTTTCCTCTAGCCTTCCTAAACTCCCCTCGCTCGAGGAAGACAGATCTGACAAATACCTGTTTGGTTCTACCTGCACCATGGAAAAAAAGTTTAGATAGGACCGCAAGGCATAGCACCTCTTAAAAGGTGACGTGTAGCGCATTTTATAAGGTGACTTGTACCGCATTCCCTTTCTCAAAATGTAGGCATTCATGTGATGAGGAAGAGGATCACTTTATGAAACTTGGGAGTAGAAATTCATGCAATTATGAGTTGTCTTTTATTGCTCATTTGGGTCTTGATTCCCATATCACACCATCTAACTATATTTGTCGTCATGGCCCTAAAGTCTCTCTCGCTCCATCAGTTTGGGTTCATCACCTCAGTAATTGAATTACACTCACATTTAGTAAGATATTTATGTTTAGCAATAATAATATAAAATAAAAATAACTAACCATTATGGAAAACTTCTAAAAGTTTTTATGACTTTCAAAACTAAGATCTTTGAGGTGGTTAAAAAGTGTTCACAAATCTTCAAAACAATATTTTATATAATGTTGTGAAACTTATATAATCATATTTAAAATCTAAACTAAAATACAGAATGAGACAAAACTCGAAGGCCTCAAATGGTTCTCTACCTAAAACTTAGAGAGGACAGGCCCACTCTCTTAGCCGAATGGAATCTTATTATGACAATCTGAATGGACAAGCCCCATTCATAGCCAAATACTTTTGAGATATTTACAACTCATCGGACTATGGGGGACCATATAATTCTTGAAAGACATTAGATTCAGTATCCCATGCCTTTGAATAAACAGACCTCGAGACCACGCGTTTATTCTGATGCATGTGGACTTCTATGCGGGTTTTGACAAGCCATTGTTCTTTCTTTTGAATGTAGTACTCAAGGATTTGATCCTCAGTAATCTTTGTTTGCAAAATATCTTTGACTTGTTTGAGAAATTCTCCAACGTCCCGTTTTAGATTATAATTAACAGCTGGTTCTAATGTTGTCAGTTTGATGCCGAATGACTGCCACCAGTCTCTCATCCAATCAGGGCCGTAGAATGGAGGATCCTCATGGATATGTGTACTTTGAAATCCAAACTTTAGCATGGTATAATATGTTCTATTTGTATTTTCTTTTCTCAAGAAATCCCACAATAATTTTTTATATTTTTCATAAGTGTGGGTAGTACTTGGAAACCGGAGACTAGCATCTTGATGTGGCCATGCTTTCAAAGAACGTATCCGGTTAATACAGTAGTATTGATGGTCTAGTTGTAGCTTGGGGTGATGTGTGGAGACCTCTGTGGTGATTAAGTTAAGATCATGGTAGAGGTGTGTTAACCAATTGCTTGCATCAGCTGATTTTCTCAGGGAGTAGTTGTAAATAATCTCTGGTACAATACTGGATCCCATAGGCATTCTTCTGAGTTCTGGCACTAGTCTAATAAAATCATATGATCCCTGTAAGTTAGCATCTAATACTTCAGTATGTCTCAACTCCCACCTAGGTTTCCAATCTTGCATATAATCCAACCAACTCATATTATCATTATTAGTATAGATCTGATGTTTTCCTCCGGTCCAAGCAGAGATTTCCTTGTTTACTTGTGGGTTATGGGCCCATTGGATTCCGCTTCGACCTTCTACGCTCGCTTGCTCCAGGCTCGCGTGTTAAAAATTAACAGCATACTTCTATGTCAAATATTCTCTTGTTAAAAAGTCAGGAATGCCTTCAATCGAATTAACATACTTATGTGTCAAATATTCCCGTGTTAACAATTTGATTACTTAAGTCTTACAAACACATATTTGATTACCTGGGTGTAGACGTTTCCTGTAATATACTCAGAAGAGTTACTTTCAGAAATGACTATGCCTCTTAGAGGCCAGTCAACTCTAGGAACCAAGTGACCCTATTATAGGGTTAGTACAAACCAAAGAGAGAGAGATGACTGGGATATGGTACGGTCAATCAAGGAAAGTCAATGACAGTCAAAAGGCTCAGTACAATCACAATAAAGATGAGCTGACAGCCAACATACTGAGGCCAAAGAGACTCACGGCCTCCAGTAAGGTACAAGGACCAACCATAGGGTACCAAGACCAACCAGTAAGGTACAAGTCTAAAAGAAAAGAGTGGGTATAAAGAATCATAACCCTTGGGACTAAGGGCGTGTACTACCTCAAATGTGGACAAACTACCATAGTTATACCCATAAGACCAAAAACATAAAAGGTGGTACAAATCAAAAGATAGATCAAGATGAGTAAAAGACCCAAAAGGTAAGAGGCAAGGTACCAAAAAAAAAAAGGACCAAAATTAAAGGACAAGGTACCACAAGACCAATAAACAACAGGGTGTAAGGACCAGAAGTAAATCAACCATTGTGGGGAAGGCACAAATAAGGTCAAATATATATTGCAATAGCTTCTTGTAACCACCTATTATTTGACATGCCAAAGAAATGGAAGGTCCAATAATTTCAAATATATGCAATGGCTCCTTGTAACTACCTCTTATATGCAATAGCTCCTTGTAACTACCTCTTTTAACTCAAATAGGACCTCTAAAAGGTATGATAGCAAGCAATCTTCCTCACTAAGGTATGGAGGGTGGTATAAAGTGGGTATAAAGACTCATAACAATTTGGACAAAGGAGGTGTACCTCAAATGTGGACAAACTACCATAGTACCCATAAGATCACCAAAAACATAAAATGTGGTACAAATCAAAAGATAAACCAATATGAGTAAAATACCCAATAGGTAAGAGGCAAGGTACCAAAAAAATATTATCAACAAAATGAAAGGACCAAAAGTCAATCAACCAAGGTGGGGTACAACCAATCATCTCTCTCTCAAATGTACCAGTGTCCCATATAACCTGAAATTCCATCATCATAGTAAAAGGAAAAGTCCACACGGATGATGTGATCACGTGGTCCTCTAGACTACTCCTAAGGACAAGCATTAGTGGCTCCATTAAGGGGTGTCCAGTCCCTTGAGAAGACCATCTAACTCAACCATCTCGAGGACCTAGGAGAAGAGAACATCACACATCATCAAATAATTGGTAACTAACCATGTAAGAACTCAAAAACTCTAAAGCAACCGAGCATGCAGAAGGGGAGCTAGGAAAAGACAAGGCTCGCAGGACAAAAAAGAAAGCTCAAAAAACTGTACTGGGACCGGTGTCACAGTCTGCGAGCTAAAACAAAAGTGGCTAGAATGCCAACAAGCAACACTAAAAAGAAAAAGACCCTCTAAAAAGGTGAAATAGCAAGCAAACTTCCTAACTAGGAGCTGGAGACCTCGACAAATTGTATCCTTCACAAGGTGATGAAATTCAAGTCGAACAATACGAAATGAGAGACCAATAATGGAAGGATATCCCTCTACTGAAAGGGATCCTGGGTAAAAGAGCTCTAGAAGAAAAGTCACTAAGCTACCTCGTTCATGACACGTCGGAGAAGGTTTTCGGCACTTCTGTCTTATTGCCCCTGTATCACCAATACGGTAGAGTACAAGGAAGACAATGGATCGATATGCCTTAGGCACTAAGTGGAGTGCGGCATTCCACAAAGTCCATCCAGAATCAATACTCACGGCTTAACCCCCAAAAAAACGAGAGGCCCCTCCACAAACTGGTCGATGACCATGTCAATAAGTACTAGAGGATTTTAGTACCCTAGAGGACAACAACTATGTCTCGGATGAAAATGACAAGGTGGAATTATTTAGATGCCTATCCCCAGTGTCCTACCTAGCTACCAAATTATTTTTATTCTCAAGCGAGGTTAAAGTGTGTTGAGTTAGCGAGTTAAATTTTAATGGTTGTATTACTCAGTCAGGGGATGGAAGTGCAACTCATGGTGTGAAGATTGACTCAAACCATGCAAATGCATATGAATCAAATAAGCCTTTCCTTTTGATGAATGCTAGCTAAGGTAAGGAGAGAGTTATTTCAAACTATAACTACTCTTTCAAATTAAATGAATCCAACAATAACTTTCTTCTACTTCTAATGGAAAAAATGTTTTGATGTGGAAATACATTCATCCGCTATCAATGTTGGATTGGATCAAATTGCCAAATAAATTTTTTTTTAACACATCCATTGTTTAGAAATCTTTAGTCCATCCTTTCCCATTGGTTGGGAACCAAATAACCACTTGGAAGGTAGGAAATGGAAGGAACACTAGACTTGGGGTTTATTCAATTCATTATCCATACAAGGAGATAATGAATTTTCATAGGTTAAATAGGGACTAAGAGATAATGTAGGCATAGTTCCTACACAATTAACAATTGTAGATTCTGCATAGCAACTGATGATTAGCTTAATATAGCAAGGCGATACTTGATAAAATCAACCTAAATTTCTAGGAAAAAGTAGTGTCTAGATCAATTACCCACCGGTGTCTATAAATTTCTACCTTGTTGTATAATGTTTTTGGAAATAAGGAAAACAAAACAGATATTTCTTGATATCCTTAAGGCTCTATCTTCCTATCTAGTTGTATTTTGTGTTGCTTGTTTGAACTGTGCAATGTGCTCTATTGATGATTTGGTTCTTAGATTAGCTAGAACCATAGGTATTCAATGAATGAAATCATGATAATATTTTTAGGAGACCCTTGTTCTTGTCATAGAAACTAGAAAAAATCTCAAAACCCATCTATTGTTTAACATTTGAACTTCCATAACAGCTAGATTGAAGCTATCTACCATTGTAGCTTTTCAAAATTCTATGTCAATAAACTAAGTTTTGAAGCTATCTGCCATTGCAAGGAAGATGTGAGAAATAAAGTACATTCAATAATTGATAAGTTTGCAGAGCATGGACTTCGTTCACTTGCTATAGCTAGACATGTATGTAGTATGTACTATCACATGTGAATGATCATTAGTGGTTAATTTCACCATTGTTGAATGTTCATCAACTGTGGGTCGGTTAGCTTGGGTTACGGTGTGGAAAATGACAATTTTGGATTATTTAAAATGTACTATGTGCAATTGGTGTTTCTACATAAAATACACATCACAACTAAATGAAGAATAACATGAAAATTTCACAAAGCATTTCATTATAACTTCCCAATTGCAATTCCAACAATTCCAATAGAATTCCATTCATTGGTTCATTTCCTTGGCCAAATCTCATAGTTCCAACTCACTTCCTCCTAGCCATATTAAAGGAAAACATTTTCCTTGAACCCCTAAACTGTGTGGTCTCATACTAAATTTTTGATGTAGAATATATTTCAGTGGGGGGTTTCCCACCAATTGAAAATTTTCAATCCAATCAATGGCACCTCTAACAAGGGGTTTCACTCATAAAACTTTAGATTTATTTCAAATTTATCCTACCAAAGGATCAACTTACTCCTATTTAAGTACTAGCATATTTTTTATAGCATATAGTACTCTCCAGTTTCCCCCCTCCCCCCAAAGCCATGGATTCTCTCTTCTATTTATAGACTCACTGAGGGTAGACACCACACCCACCCTTCATGCAAAATTAGGCACTACTTTTATTTATTAAAACAAATTCTTCCTTATTATTCATCACCCCCTTGGGGTGTATATCCCCTCAGTATTGTTTTCACCTTTAAATTACAGTCTGCAAACTCTACTTAATCAGAATTATGCCATTGAAATAGCAAATAGAGAAACATTTTAATTTCTGTAAAATTAATCAAGGTCTATGTTGGTTAATAGACTTGTCCATAGGCTGAGTGTTAGTGACTATGGATAATATCCAATTCCTCCTTTTAGGGGAAGTCAGCAGTAAAGGGACCTTGAATTAGCCTAAAACTGTCAAGCAACAGCCTTTTACTCACTTATGGGCATAACTTAAGCCTTAAAACAAATTTTGGGCATACTTGGAGCTATTCTGGGCAATCCTCTGCGTATAAACAACCCTAAAATTAGGTATGGTCGCATCTTGAATAGCTCTGTGCATAAGAATATAAATTATGGGCATGAACAACTCTATGGAAAGTGATAAGTAGTGGAAAACATCCCTAAACCATGGTTTATGAGCACATATCAGCATGTACACACATCAGTTTTGAATTCTGGGTAGGTATGAAGTGAATCTGGGCAGTTTCCTTCACATTTTTGGACATTTTTTAATCCTGAACAGCTGTCAAACTCAACAATAGAATAAATCCGGGCAGTTCTGAATGAATTCTGGGCACTTTTAGGGTAATTTCAGACCCTAGAACCGCAGTATGCACCCACAGTTAGCACAAGAGGAAGGAAAACTCATAACTTCTTTTCACCAAGTGATGTCGAATCTTACTATATATTCCCTAAAGTGTACATATACTTGATGGATTCTTGTGTTAAGGTTTTTTCTAATGGATCTATTATCCGCTTGATATGATGGGAAGGATTTCATGAGCAGGGGTGATAAGTTTTATGCCACTTTAAATTTCAAACCAACTTTTTTTTTTCAATTCAATTTATTCAATGTAGGAACACTAGTATGGATGTTGATTCAATTGGTGTCTTCAAACTCTGCATTGGACACAGTGGATAATCACACCAATACTTTCAAGCTACTATAATAAACCTTTTAATCTCCATGTAAATATATATACTGAATTGCATAAGAGGCAATTTACTTCCAATGCATGCTACAGAAAATAAAACTCCACCACATAATCTATTAAAATATAACATGCATCCCAAGAAAATAATGGATTGGGGTTGCAATATCACCCATCCAAATATGGAAAACAAGTATACTAATGGCCATTTCTAATGGCTTAAACATATGCTCAAGAATTCCTCTACTCAATAGATTTCATCCTACATGTGACCATTCGAATTTATATTGGAAATTATAGAGATACGAAGCAATTGCATGCCAATCATATCAACTTCATAAATAAACCATTTCCACCATAATTAAACAAACAACACAGGTTGTTTTAAATCCCATCATGCCTCTCGACCTAATATCAAGGCCAAGTTCCACAATGATATTTATTTATAAGTAGGCCCAACCAATTGGGTATATACATATAGAAAAAAAGAAGCTACATCTAATACAATAATCACTCCATCATGCTCAAAACGCAAGCATAAAAATGGTTCACATGGCTGGAAAAACATGAAAGATGTGGGTATGAAAACAAAAGCCTTATGAAGGTTAGTTACCCATTTCCATCCAAAACAACTGTTAAAGAAAATGGTTCAAATTTGCCAACAATCTAAAGGACATGCGTATCTACATGGACCAAAGGATAAGCAAACAATTCAAATGATAAGTGGAATGAGGGTTTCCCAAGTCAAAACAAAAGCAGATAGGAACATCTAGGGAACAAGAAATTTTCACATATGGTTACACCCACGGACACTGAATTTGCATGCAACCAAATAAACGCTATACCATCATATAATTCCCATGCAAGATGGATAGGTGTTGGAATTTGCATGGCTTGGATCATGGGTTTGTAAATAGATGATAACTTCCAACAAATGCACCTATGCCTAAAGAAACCACCATGAAAATGGGTACTCAATGGTGCGAACAAAGGTAAGAATGATGGCCAAGTGCATGCCACTCCCCCACATCAATGGAAACCTCCAACTCCAATAAGTGGGAAGGGGATTTGAATTGGTGACCTATAGGTCCATTTGAAACAAGGAAGGTATGGGGGAGTAAATAGATCTATTCTAGACTCTCGGGAAAACTAACAATTTCAAGTATGAGGACTCCGAGAGAAGAAACAAATAGAACAAAAAAATAAAAAATTAACCTAGAATTAACAAAACTAACGCTACTATTTTTAGTTGGATGGATGGTCCATAGGCCCAATGAAATTACTGTGGTTTGCGGTGAATTCATGAGGATTTAGAGGTTCCCAATGCAAAAAAAATGAAAACCCCCAAAAACCAACTTCTCAAAGATTTAAAGATGAATCCCAGGTTAATTGCCAATACGTCTCTATCACAAGCACAAATGAATTCGAAGAGAGTTTTACTCACCGATTTCGGAGGCATTGGCTCTTATGCAGCTATGCTCGATGACCTCTGGTCCAGACTCCGACTTATCTTCCTCTGCTACCTCTAGTTTGTACCACATGTTCCTTTGCGACCTCTGGCTCAGCAAGAATGACAATGTAGTTGGTTACCTGTGCGGCTCTGCTCGGTAATTCAGCAGGAATGCTCTGTAGGTACCTCTCTCTTTACGTGTCGGAGGTAATTCAAGTTTGAAGTTTTGGTGTCTCTTTGCACGCACATGGAGATGCTAGCCTACATGCCCATTCACATGTTATATACCCTCCAACAACTAGAGTCTGCATAGGCCCACGAGATTAGAGCTCGACCATTTCAACTACAATGGCCAAGAGGAACTTATGTTTGTATGAGTTCTAGGAGTGACAAATAATAGTCAACCATAGGTTCTAGCTTTGTACAAATGCCTATTGCTAGCACAATATCTAGTTGTGAGAACAACTAATGTTTTAGGAGATTCCTCATTGGTTATATGATAAATGATAAATGTAAAGCCTAGATTTTACTCTCCCCTAGCTAGGTATATTAGTTGCATCAAGGAATTAATTGCTTGTTTTGATCAAGCCATGATTTTCAAGCCCACAATATGGTTAACATTGAAACAAATTTTGACAAAGGTTGGTTTATGAAAAATGGGAGGGGATCCTAACCCATGGAATATCCATTGAATTTAATGTTAGAAAGCATGAGACATGGTAAGGCTTGGAGGGAAACGAAAAAAAATTAACTGGACCCTTTCGAGATTGATGCATTTGCATCTTTCATGTGCCTTGTATGGTCAACCTAATTGCATTCATTCAAAGATAGAAGGAATTTTAAGGTCAATGAAATGGGTGCCTTCCTTATTGGTGGGATACTTCTAACATGTTAGGAGTAGCTTTAAAGTGCACCTAGATGTGACTGCATGGGATCTGGTGGTGTGATTCTTATCATTCTAAGTTTAGGATCATTTGGAATGCTGTGGCATTTTAGAATCTATATTTAATTGATAGTATTTAGAGATAGATGTACTCTTATAACTCAAGTAAAATTGATGTATACCAACTTAAGTATAAATTTGTTTTAAGTTGGAGGTTAACATTTTTATTTTTATTTTTTTCAATACTTAATAAATATACAATGAATATGGATCTATGCTAATTATGTAGTTATTTAACTAAAATAAATTAAAGAAATTATTTGTATTAACATTACATGATAAGAGACAAGTTTCATTTTAAAGGTTAGATGGTGGAATTAAATGTCCTTTTTCAAGGCATCAATCCATCAAACAATGAATTGTCAACCAGGAAAAGTCATTCATTTAAAGGTTGT